>JAJOZX010006425.1:12500-40000 GCA_023014485.1 Bathynomus jamesi | reverse complement strand
ACTCTATGTTTAGTTCATTAAAATGCATAATTGATTTCTATTTTTAATTTGTATTCTTAATTTTCTTAATTCAATTATCGTACCGATACTTCTGGTTAATGTTAATGGTTATATAGTTCATATATAGCTAGGAATGTTACTAGTCGAATTTAATTCCATCTTCAAAATTTAATTTTTAATACCGCTAGATTTACTTTCATTAATTGTAAGGTCCTCTAAGTTCGTTTTTTTTAATTACCTTATACGTGTAACTGATTAATTATGTAAAATCTATAATCCTAATTGAATTTTATTACTTTTGACACATATTCGAGTTCATTTACGTTCCATCCCTCCAGTCACTTTTGCATTAAAACTCGTATGCAAACATCATGATTATAATACATCATAATTATTGCTTACTAAAAATAAATTCTCGCTCATGCATTTATTAAGTTATTTTATCTGTTCCTTAAAGTATATATATATATATATATATATATATATATAATCCTAATCCACCAATGACCCCTAATGATCTAGTTCTTCACGGGATGAACAAATTACTCTCATATTCTACATACTATTGTACCGACTCACTCATCTACAGATGCTTCTTACCAATATTTATAGATACATCTGCACACTGACGTATAACTTCAACTATTCAACTATAAATCCCCTTTCTCCTTTTGAACGTATCACCAACCACTACAATCTGTACCCAATAAACATAAATACACATTTGACCACAGGTCTATACATCATCCACTACGTAATTCGCTTTGTACCTACAACAGTCAATAAAAATGCATGTATGCACACTATATATACTATATATACAAACCTTATGCTAAAATCATTGGATATCACAATACACTATTTCATTGCGTGTAAGTGCTAACTCTGCTATTTATATAGTCTTAAGCATTTTTGCTTACTCTATATAAATTTTTGCTCAGGCATTTATTCAGTTAATTTAACAATCCTCTCAGCTAATCTGTCCCTCAAAATTATAAGATACACACTTTGTATCTAGTACACACACATACACACTAGACCACAGGTCTATACATCATCCACATTACGTAATTCGATTTTGTACCTACAATAGTCAATAAAAATTATCTTATAGATTGTACGATTTACGTTTTTCCCTTTTATCTACTCTATTCATTATGTACATAATTTATCTCACAGAAAAAAATAAAATTTGGTAAAAAATTTTAACCATATCATTGTTTGTCTAACTTAAATGTTTGTCTAAATTAAAGTATTAATCTTTGAATTTTTTATATTATATAATAACTCACTCGTTCTGTATAAAAATTTGTAATGTAAAGAAAAATTCGTCATCTAACTTGAAGTAGTTAGGATGTTATTTTCTCATTTGTATTGTATTAATGGTACCCTATTAGATTATTGCATAAATATCATTTTTAAAGGGGAGAGCAATGTAAAAAATGAACAATGAATAATCAATATTCATTTTAACATAAGAACCAAAATCGCTTAACGCGAGTTTGGATAATAATTTTACTTGTAGCTTCCTATTTTTGTTCGTGTCACAACCCTACGATCTACCATATCTATGGTTTAGTCGTATCCATTTTCCATTTGTTATAGAAGTTATTATAATTAATTATGATTGTCTTGCATCTCACCCTCGACCCTAGATTATGCATACACATTGCATATAACAGGATTGGAACTCGTAGTTGTACTTCTTAGTCATTAATACCCACTCTTGGTCTCTAATTCGTTCTTGTAAATCTTCCTAATAATGATTTGTACTATACGTACAAATTCAATAACTATGACGTCACATTTTCCCGTCATTAATTTCCTTTGATCATTATCCTATATAAATTTTATTAAATATTCATTTTTACTCGTGTCAATCTATGAAATGCAAAACTTCATGCATTCGTTCGAAAACGCACAAATACGTTCTCGTATTATGTTTTTGATTTTTATTTTTAATTATATCACCTCTCAATGAACTCGAAAATGCTGAAGTAGGTGATCAAATTCCGCGAACTATGGCATAAGTGAACGCTTCAAAGATAAAAAATCTCCTTTCGCTCTGATTCGAATTTATAACATTATCATGCGTTATGTTATATCATGTGTGTCATGTCTCATGTACTTGTGTTGTACTAATAACCATATATAATAACCATATATAATAACCATATATAATAACTATATATTATAACCATACATTATAACCATATATTATAACCATATATAAATATATAAAAACACTGTAAGAATGGTAAACAACGTAATGTACTTCAATGAAACTGTAATTAAATGTAATGATTTAATATATAATGTAAGAATGTACTTTAATAGAAGTGTAATTAAACAATAATAAGTGAATTTGAATTAATTGGTAATTGTAATCGTAATTGTAATGAACCAAAATTAATACATACTCAGTCGTGTACTTAAATTGTACTTATGTACTACTATGAAATGATATCGCCTTCAGAAATGAAGATTCGGCAAATATATACGATTATTTTTTTTATTTTTTTTTATTTTTATTTGGAATCTTTCAAACATCTGATCATGTGTTTAAAAGGGGGGAACTTAACCTTCAACTTCCGTCCCCCAACATTTAGGTTTATATTATACATGTATTTGTAAAATGAATTGCACTTCATTACGGCTTTCAGCTTTGGTCACTGCTACGACTCCCTTGTTAGCAGCCTCGCTGCGAGGAGGGAGCAGAGGCCCCTTGCCTCCTTAACGTTTTTTAGATTCCGGCCTGAGCCATGGTCGAAAGAGTTCGAACCTCTACCCCTGTAAATTCAGAGCACTACCTGTACATTTTTTAGAAGTAAATTATAGTAAGAGAAACTTTTTATTTTCTCCTTCGAGCCGTGCTCTCTTCAGAAGAACTTAGTCAGTAAAGTCGATAAGTATAAAAGAAAAGTCGATAATTTTAGTATCAGAGAAAGTATCAGAGTATTATAGAAAGAGAAGAATTAACAATTACCAACCCCATAAACCGATAGAAAAGAATTATAATGTTATAGAAGAAATATCCGTTGCTGCCTCCTAATCAGAACCCCCGTCGATTCCGAACCACCCCAGGGCTATAGACGGAGGGGTTAACATATATATATATATATATATATATATATATATGATGAATAAAACCACGAAGGAAAGGAAACACAGATCTTGCTCAAGCGCTTTCGTCTAATGACATCCTGAGGAACACTGAAGTACATAAAGAATTACAGCCTATATATAGGTTTAAAAAAAAAATATATATATATATATATATATGTATATATACAATAAACGGAGAAACGAAATTAATGGATTGTGGAAGGGGGCACACAAATTTATAAGGAAAAACTATCGATTTTTAGCACAAGATTAAAAGATTTGTTTCCAAACAGTTATAGATAAAAAAAAAAAATAATATATATATATACAAATTTATACTGGAAATCTGCCCGGGTTTTAGCACTCTGCCCTATTTTTCTGTATATAAAAATTGAAAAATAAAAGTTATTAGGGTGGCATACAAATTTTTTACCAAAGATTTAGCGTTCTACCTTTCCTATCTAAATCTGTTCTGAAGGAATTCAAAACAACAGGATCGAGTTGAAAAAGACCTTTGCTTATGTTGAAGTTATTTGTTAGTTGGATAATGGCAGACTCAAGAATATTTCTATTAACAATGTTGCTAGAGTGGAATAAAACTGAAGCATTATTCCAATCAATACAGTGGGATAACTCTGACAAATGGACAAAAAGGGCACTGGACAATTGTCCTGTTCTAACGGAATATTGATGCTGTTTTATACGTGTGTGCAAATCCTTTCCCGTCTGACCTATGTAAAAGGAATCACATTGTTTACAACCAATTTTATAGATAATGCCTGAATTATTGGTAGGGCTATTTTTTACAATGATATTTTTCACAATATTGTTATATGAAAATACTAAATTAATATCCAAAAGTTTAAATACATTAGCAATGCCTAAAAAGCCCGGGAAAAATGGAAGTACTAAAATATTTTTTGACAAAGTACGAGTGTTATTATTGACGCGATAGAAAGTTCGTTTTGCCTTGTTGAGACAAGATTCCATAAACGCAGATGGATAACACAGATCACTTCCGATACCGTTGATTTTTTCTAATTCGGCATCGATGTATTCCGGACTGGCGATCCTAAGGGCGCGGAGAAACATTGAAGAAAAAATGGCCTTCTTAGTGGGGGTGTCATGTCCCGAGTAAAAGTGTACGTAGGACAAATTGTTTGTTTTTTTCCGATAGATACTAAACTTAAAACCTGGGCTTTCCCTATGTACACGCACATCCAAAAATGGGATTGAATTGTCTTGTTCCACTTCTAAAGTAAACTTAATAGAGGGGACTTGATCATTTAACTGAAGGAGGAAGTTATCCAGGTCACGATTCATGGCCAGATACACAAAATATCGTCGACGTACCGCAACCAAGGGATGCCAACCCCCAGGATTCTCGGAATATAAGTAATTTCGAAAAACTCCATATAAATATATATATATATATATATATATATATATATATATATAATATATATATATATAATTATATATATCTATGTATATATATATATATATATATATATATATATATATGTATATATATATATATATATATATATATATATATATATATATATATATATATATATGCATGTATGTATATATATGTATATATATGTATATATACATATATATATATATATACACACATATATGTGTATATATATATATATATATATATATATTATATATATATATATATCCCTAGAACACTAACGTCACGTTCCAGTTACACCATCACTAACGTCGGGTAAAAAATACCCGAAATTGAAAAATGAAAAAAAAATAGTTTCATTCAAAATTTATTAAATAACTAAAAATGCATGAAAAGTTTAAATAATATACTATGCTATCCCCGCTGTAAAACTTTAAAAAATAGTAGTAGTGAGCAGTGAGGGGGTACTAAATATATTGGTATTTCTTGGGAAAAAAACAAAGAACTTAATATTAAGTCCCTGAGCGTAAAGATGGCTACAGCTGAAGACTTGTCCTTGCTGTCACACACCCCCAAGACGTGTGAGCATCACCGCAGAGACGCACAGCCTTGCAACATCACCATATACTGTAGAGGAGATAAGACAAAAAGGGGCATTTATTGAGAAGCGTAAATGTTACGGTTGGCAATATGTATTTTTTTTTACTGTTTCAGTCCGCCTCCAAACAAACAGTAAATGTTAATTATCCATTATTAGTCTCACAACTAAGGATGTCAGGCAAAAACAAGAAATTATAACTTACTTATGCATCACAGGCAGTCAATACAGGCAGCGTAGTAGTGCCGGGCGCACACGGCTCGGCCACAGAGACGGCATTTATGTTTGGTTTTCCGGTCGGACCCTTTGGGGCACTCCACACACCTCACCATGGGCCCAGTCGCATCTGCTACCACAGAACCAGACGGGTTGGCAGCAGCAGTAGGGGTTGGGAGGTCACACACTGAACATAAGGCATTCCTGAGTGGTCTTGATAGGGATGGGGATGTCAGCCTCTCTGTGGCCCATGGCTTGATAAGGGCCAGTGCCAACTCCTGCATGAAATGTCCCTTTGAGGTGTCACTCCTCCCCTCTTCCTGGTTGTTTGACAGTGGATGATCCACGCGTTGATGACAGAAGCATTGATCATCCCGTAAAACATACACAGTGGCCACCTCTTGGTTTGCGACCACAGGAGTACTGTGCACACATTTGATCAAATGTGTCCACTCCTCCTTTTGTGCTGTTGTAGAATTCAATAACTTCTGGCTTCCCAGTGGTCCCTATGGTTGGCTGGGAGTGCATGGAGGAGAGGAGCATCACAATCTTCTTCTTGGTGGAAGTAGAAGGGAGGTATGACACCAAAGTTAGGTCCTTGGTGTGCAGGAATGCAGTAGAGCCTGGCGTCCTACCTTCCTTCGTGACCATCTCCCTCGGTATTTCTTTCTTGTTCCCCTTGATGGTCCCTACGATCGTCATTCCACAGTTGAGAAGGAGGTCAGCAGCAAGGGGCACAGAGGTGAACCAGTTGTCCGTGGTCACGTTCCTGTTGGTGTGGTGGTACTCCTTCATCAGTTCTTTTGTGAAGTAGTGTCCAAGTTGTAGGTTCTGCTGTGGTAGGGTGGTCTGTTTCCCCAAGTATGGAATGCCTGCTAGAAGGTACTTGCTATCGACGTCATTTGCAAGCACTAACTTGAGTCCATACTTTGCTGGTTTATTGGGGATGTACATCCGGAATGAGCACCTGCCCCTGAAGCCAAGCAGCTGCTCATCAACAGTGATGTTTTCCCCAGGCACATAATATTTTCTGCAATTAGCAATAAAAATGTCCCAGATGTGCCTGAAGGGAGCAAATTTGTCACTAGCTTGCCTCTGCTGCCTTGTCTCATAATCGTCGAAGCGAAGGCAGGCAAGTAGGAACGCAAACCTGCCCTCCGACAAGGCAGCACGGTACATTGCAGGGCCCCAACTTGGATTCCACATCTCCTTAGTTGTGAGATGGTTGTCTCTCTGAGCGCCACTGAAGATGAGGACCCCCAGCAATGCTCGTACCTCTGCTGCAGAAGTCCTCTTCAGTGTTGCCGTCTTCTTTGTGTACTTTGCTGCCTCTATATCGATCTTCTTGTTGGTGCATTCCACAATCGCTAGAATTATCTGCTCCTCAAAGAACAGTGAAAAGCACTTCTCAGTGGTGTCAGCACCTGATGCAACCTGTGTTGGCCCTAGTGTAAAGGCAGGCATAATGTTTCTTGCTGGTGTTCTTGTGGTTGCTGGTGACTGAGGCCGACAACTCCACCTGAAACCAGCAGTACTGCTGATTGTGCTGGTTGCAAAGTTGATCACAGGGGAGTCATCCTCGTCACGGCGACGGCGCCGCCCCCTTCCACTAGAAGGAGGTGCAGCACGGGCAGCAGCAGGCATGGAGGGAGGCACAGAAGAGGCAGGTACAGGAGGAGGCACAGGTGAGGCAGGAGGAGAAACAGAAGGCAAATGAGAGGCAGGTACAGGAGGAGGCACAGGTGAGGCAGGAGGAGAAACGGAAGGCAAATGAGAGGCCACAGATGAGGTGTCAGGTCCTGGGGTGGGTGGAGAGGCAGCAGATGTGGCCACAGCTCCAGGTGTGGCCACGTGGCTGGTGGTAGCCCTAGCACGCCGCGGTCGCTTAGCCCGGCGGTGTGATGACCTGGGCTCATCTATGTCACTATCACTACTCTCTTCACTTGGTTCCTGGACATAATCCTCATCAAGATCGCTGTCGTAAAGTACTTCTCCCTCAATTACGTCCTCGATCTCATCGTCACTGCTTTCCATTAATTTCTCCTCAATCTCTTCCTGAGTGAAGGATTTCACTCTCTGAGCCATTTTTAAATATAATTATTATTAATTTTACTATGAAAATGCATAAACACACCCTGAAACACAAAAAAAGACATATATGGTATACACTATCACTAACCCTGGGTAATATTTACCCAGGGTATTGTTTGTACGTTATCACTAACCCCGGGTAAAATCTACCCAAACCCGCGTTTACGGAAAAACCCGGGTCGGGAGCGGAGTCACGTACCCTGCCTCTACGACGTCTGTAAGGGAACTGAAGGTATACTGGGTCCCGCACGTCTACCTCCCAGGGAACCGTACGAGATGCGCATGCGCTACCTCAATGTGGGTAAAATTTACCCAGGGTTAGCGTTCTAGGGATATATATATATATTATATATATATATATATATATATATTATATATATATACTATATATATTACTATATATATACTATATATATATATATATGTATATTTATATATATATATATACTATATATATATATATATATATATATATATATATATATATATATATATATATATATATATATATATATATATATGGGAATGAACTCAGAACGGTTCCGAGTTTTTTATGATACACACAGACCGTGCATGGAACAAGGAACTCTTCTGGGATAATTAAATCCACTATAGTCCGAATAAATAATGCTAAATGACAAATACCATAGTTTTTCTTTTTCATGATGCAAGCCCGACGTGGGCAAGGGTCTCTCGCAAAGAGGTCCCATAAATATAGCTTCCCTCACCAGCTATCGGCAAAGCAGACAGGATCCAGCTTTGGGACATGGATCTAGGGTTTAAAGCAGCCTAGCCCCACTACATTTAGAACCTCAATATAAGTAAAAGACTCGTTGCATTCACGTCGGATTGAATAAATCAAAGAAAAAGGGGTAACTATTATATTTTTAGCCAAAACCAAAACTTAAACCTCACATGGCAGAATTGAGCGTCCACTTTTCAAGGCACATAACATGTCCGTTTCGTGATGGGAATGAACTCAGAATGGTTCCCTGAGTTTTTTATCATACACACAGACCGTGCATGGACAAGCCCACGTCGGGCTTGCATCATGAAAGAGAAAAACTATGTTATTTATCATTTACCATTACTTATTCGGACTATAGTGGATTTAATTATCCCAGAAGAGTTCCTTGTTCCATGCAAGGTGTGTGTGTATCATATATATATATATATATATATATATATATATATATATATATATATATATATATATATATATATATATGAAAAGAAGAATCAACACAACGGCAAACATTTTCATTTATTTGTACATCAGACGTTTCGACAAATCTTTTGTCATCATCAGTGAGTTAAGTCTTAAAACCTTAAAACAAAATTGAAAAGTGAAAGTTACATCAATACAATATTAAAACCATTAAAATTAAAACCTTAAAGCAAAATGAAAATTGCATCAATACAAAATTAAAATCATTTAAATTTCATCACTATAAAAACTAAAATTAAATTAAATTTCATCACTATAAAAACTAAAATTAAATTACCTCAATAGGTAAATACACAATGTTTACATCCACCTCCATACTTGGCAAAGTCTAAGGGAATACTGGATGGTCAGAGGATTAGAAAGGATATGTCTGTGAAAAACGGTTGGTTAGTTTAAAAGAGTTGTAATTTGTAGGATGAGCTATTATTATTAAGGGAGGGTTTGTTTCTATAGATGTACAAAGATTCTAAAATTCGGAGTTCTGTACGGTTATTGGATCTAGTTAATAATAATAATAGCTCATCCTACAAATTACAACTCTTTTAAACTAACCAACCGTTTTTCAGAGACATATCCTTTCTAATCCTCTGACCATCCAGAATTCCCTTAGACTTTGCCAAGTATGGAGGTGGATGTAAACATTGTGTATTTACCTATTGAGGTAATTTAATTTTAGTTTTTATAGTGATGAAATTTAATTTAATTTTAGTTTTTATAGTGATGAAATTTAAATGATTTTAATTTTGTATTGATGCAAATTTCATTTTGCTTTAAGGTTTTAATTTTAATGGTTTTAATATTGTATTGATGTAACTTTCACTTTTCAATTTTGTTTTAAGGTTTTAAGACTTAACTCACTGATGATGACAAAAGATTTGTCGAAACGTCTGATGTACAAATAAATGAAAATGTTTGCCGTTGTGTTGATTCTTCTTTTCATCTGTAAGCTCCGTTTAAGGAGAAGTCAATAGTTTTGATATATATATATATATATATATATATATATATATATACTATATATATATACTATATATATATATACTATATATATATATATATATATATATATATATATATATATATATATATATATATATAATACATATATATATATTAGGCCGTTTCCAAAAATCGAAATTTATGATGGCTCAACGCACACATACTAAAAAAGTAATATGTCATGAATAAAGACTTCATGCAAATTATTAAGACAAGAGCTTTTTGTTATCCCACCCCTCAATGCATATCTATTTTACCCCTCATGAGAAAATTTTCATTTTTCTGGCAAATATATTTATTTATTTTGTGATGTCCTCTTAAATTTGGTATATAAAATTCATAAATAAAATTGGAAGATAAGTAGGTCATTTTCAGGAATGGTCCAGTAACCCCCCTATATTCTTTAGAGAGAATTCTAGAAAATTCTTCCTTCAGGATAACTATTCTAGAATTTCCATTTTTTCCCTTTATGGATTATATGATGTTTTATTTGCTTTTTCATCTATAATTACTGATATTTTCACAAGTTTACTGTTCTAGAAAGGTTACTTCATGTTACCTTACAACTTTCTTACAGTAATCAAGTCATAATATAATTTAGGTGAGTGATTAATGATTATATTATATTATTATTAAGACTAACAGGTGGTAAAACTTTTTCCCTCAGAATTATGGCAAAAACCAGAAACAAGTGTGAAGTCTGGTTGGTCGGACAAGTGCTGGAAGAGGGTTTTTCTGAGAAGCAGCTTCCAACTAACAGTGATGTCCTTAAACGTCTTTTTTATCACATTAAGGTGGGAAAGCAAAATGTCTCTGTAGCTTGCGCAACTGTAGCCAACGAAGTTATTGCTATGTGGGAAAAAGCCTCCTTAATTACATCCCACAAGCCTTATATTGTCTCAAAGCTTAAAAGGCTTTACAAAAAGCATGAAGGGCTGGTCAAGAACCGAACTCGACGAACTCCTACCCAAGAGAAGAATGAAGCAGAATTTGTCACCAGCTTAAAGAAGCTTTTCGATGTAGCTCATTCAGAAGTGGAAACAGAAATAAAATTGCAGGAGGATAAAGATTTTCTTAAGGATCAAAGGAACGATCGGAAAATGATTATGGGTCCAGAAGACAAGGAGTTTTCAAGAAAGGCAAAAGCACGACAGATAAGCATGGAAAGAATGGAAAAACTTCGCAGGAAATCAAAGGAAGAAATGAGGCAATTGACAAAGGTTGTGGATCTCAACCAATGTGAAAATTCCGGTTCAGGAGGAAGTGAAGAATCATCTGGTGATGAATTGTTCTACAGAGCACTCTCATCATCATCTTCAAAAAAGGAGAAGCTTGAACCAGGTGTAATTGTTAGGGATAAAAAGTTCTTGGCTGCTCTGGACCGCACTGGAACATCTGCAAGAGCTGCTATGCACATTGTGGCACCTGCCCTTTCAGCTGCTGGAGTGGAAATTGAAGAGATCACATTTTCATCATCCTCTATCTACAGGTCTCGGCGATCAACACGGATGCAGGTGGGAGAAGACATTAAAGCCAGTTTCCAACCAAATACCCCTTTAATAATTCATTTTGATGGAAAGCTTCTTCCATCCATGCATGGGGGTAAGATTGATGTAATGCCCATTGTTGTGACTGGTGCAGGCGAATTAGAAAAATTACTGTCTATTCCAAAGCTTATTTCTGGAACGGGAGAAGAAATGGGGAGCAGTTTTAGATGTCTTGAAGCAATGGCCACAAGTAAATGAGTGGGTAGCAGGCCTTTGTTTTGATACTACTGCAAGCAATACAGGTATCCATGCTGGGGTTGTACCATCATCCAAAAGGCCCTTCAGAGATCACTCCTTTTTCTGGCATGCCGCCACCTTATCCACGAGCTTCTTATCACTGCAGTTTTTGACATGTTTTTCTCTTCTTCGGGTCCACAAATTCCCTTATTCAATCGATTCAGAGATTGTTGGGATAACATTGATCAGCAGAATTACAAGCCCTATGAACCCAATGATCTCACCTCAGAATCTTTAGATCATTGGATCTTGAAGCACAGAGACAAGCTTATTTCTTTCATCACTCTAGGTGACTACAGGGAATACTTAGAACTTGCACTTATCTTCCTTGGTTGTCCAATGCCTAAAACAAATAAAGGCTCTGATAGCAGATTCCACTACCCAGGAGCTTACAGCAGAGCTAGATGGATGGGAAAGGGCATCTATTCCTTAAAAATTTACTTATTTAGGAACCAATTCCTTCTCACCCCTCATGAAAAACAAGCTCTGATACGAATAAACGCCTTTTCAGTGACAGTTTATCTTCAAGCTTGGTATACATCTCCAGTTGGAATTGATGCTCCAGCAAATGATTTGGCCCTCCTCAAGATGCTACATATCTACAAGATCCAGGTTGATAAGGAAGTGGGTGCTACAGCCCTCAAAAAACTTCAGAACCATGGTTGGTACTTGAGTGAGGATCTTGTAGGATTTGGCTTTTTCTCAAACCTCGTGACTGAAGATGATAAGGTTCTAATGTTCCACAACCTTCACCACGCGCCTCCTCGAAAAGTGAGGGCAAGAAAGGTGGACCCCCGAATGTTGCAAAACCCCAATGACTTAAAGATTACCAGTTTTGTCACAACTCAAACACAAGACTTCTTCAAGTGTTTGAAAATAGAAATTCCCAAGAAACTTGAAGACATTGAGGAGCACCGTAATCGGGTCATGGCAGTCAAAGTAATCAACGACTGTGCTGAACGAGGAGTCAAACTGGCTACAGAGTTTAATGAGAAGCTCACAAAGAGTGAGGAAGAGAGACAACTGGCCTTTCAAATCATTGAAAATCAGAGAAAGGAGGTCCCTCAGCCACTGAAATCTCTATATTCTTAATCAATATATGTCTTAAATAGAATTTAAGTCGCTTTGTTTTAAAACATATTTTTCGTTCAGTCTTATATTTGCTCTAATTATCCATTAATGTAAAAGAAGTGCCATCTGAGGGGTGCCTTTTTATCATTCAAATAAAATGATATTTTGTCTATTTGTTTTTCTTCCTTTATATAAAAAACTAAAAATGTGTGCGTTTATCAAAATTCAATTTGAAAAATTACCATATAATCGTGAAACGGTCTAATAGGCCGTTTCGAAAAATCGAAATTTATGATGGCTCAACGCACACATACTAAAAAAGTAATATGTCATGAATAAAGACTTCATGCAAATTATTAAGACAAGAGCTTATTGTTATCCCACCCCTCAATGCATATCTATTTTACCCCTCATGAGAAAATTTTCATTTTTCTGGCAAATATATTTATTTATTTTGTGATATCCTCTTAAATTTGGTATATAAAATTCATAAATAAAATTGGAAGATAAGTAGGTTATTTTCAGGAATGGTCCAGTAACCCCCCTATATTCTTTAGAGAGAATTCTAGAAAATACTTCCTTCAGGATAACTATTCTAGAATTTCCATTTTTTCCCTTTATGGATTATATGATGTTTTATTTGCTTTTTCATCTATAATTACTGATATTTTCATAAGTTTACTGTTCTAGAAAGGTTACTTCATGTTACTTTACAACTTTCTTACAGTAATCAAGTCATAATATAATTTAGGTGAGTGATTAATGATTATATTATATTATTATTAAGACCAACAGGTGGTAAAACTTTTTCCCTCAGAATTATGGCAAAAACCAGAAACAAGTGTGAAGTCTGGTTGGTCGGACAAGTGCTGGAAGAGGGTTTTTCTGAGAAGCAGCTTCCAACTAACAGTGATGTCCTTAAACGTCTTTTTTATCACATTAAGGTGGGAAAGCAAAATGTCTCTGTAGCTTGCGCAACTGTAGCCAACGAAGTTATTGCTATGTGGGAAAAAGCCTCCTTAATTACATCCCACAAGCCTTATATTGTCTCAAAGCTTAAAAGGCTTTACAATAAGCATGAAGGGCTGGTCAAGAACCGAACTCGATGAACTCCTACCCAAGAGAAAATGAAGCAGAATTTGTCACCAGCTTAAAGAAGCTTCTCGATGTAGCTCATTCAGAAGTGGAAACAGAAATAAAATTGCAGGAGGATAAAGATTTTCTTAAGGATCAAAGGAACGATCGGAAAATGATTATGGGTCCAGAAGACAAGGAGTTTTCAAGAAAGGCAAAAGCACGACAGATAAGCATGGAAAGAATGGAAAAACTTCGCAGGAAATCAAAGGAAGAAATGAGGCAATTGACAAAGGTTGTGGATCTCAACCAATGTGAAAATTCCGGTTCAGGAGGAAGTGAAGAATCATCTGGTGATGAATTGTTCTACAGAGCACTCTCATCATCATCTTCAAAAAAGGAGAAGCTTGAACCAGGTGTAATTGTTAGGGATAAAAAGTTCTTGGCTGCTCTGGACCGCACTGGAACATCTGCAAGAGCTGCTATGCACATTGTGGCACCTGCCCTTTCAGCTGCTGGAGTGGAAATTGAAGAGATCACACTTTCATCATCCTTTATCTACAGGTCTCGGCGATCAACACGGATGCAGATGGGAGAAGACATTAAAGCCAGTTTCCAACCAAATACCCCTTTAATAATTCATTTTGATGGAAAGCTTCTTCCATCCATGCATGGGGGTAAGATTGATGTAATGCCCATTGTTGTGACTGGTGCAGGCGAATTAGAAAAATTACTGTCTATTCCAAAGCTTATTTCTGGAACGGGAGAAGAAATGGGGAGAGCAGTTTTAGATGTCTTGAAGCAATGGCCACAAGTAAATGAGTGGGTAGCAGGCCTTTGTTTTGATACTACTGCAAGCAATACAGGTATCCATGCTGGGGCTTGTACCATCATCCAAAGGCCCTTCAGAGATCACTCCTTTTTCTGGCATGCCGCCACCTTATCCACGAGCTTCTTATCACTGCAGTTTTTGACATGTTTTTCTCTTCTTCGGGTTCACAAATTCCCTTATTCAATCGATTCAGAGATTGTTGGGATAACATTGATCAGCAGAATTACAAGCCCTATGAACCCAATGATCTCACCTCAGAATCTTTAGATCATTGGATCTTGAAGCACAGAGACAAGCTTATTTCTTTCATCACTCGAGGTGACTACAGGGAATACTTAGAACTTGCACTTATCTTCCTTGGTTGTCCAATGCCTAAAACAAATAAAGGCTCTGATAGCAGATTCCACTACCCAGGAGCTTACAGCAGAGCTAGATGGATGGGAAAGGGCATCTATTACTTAAAAATTTACTTATTTAGGAACCAATTCCTTCTCACCCCTCATGAAAAACAAGCTCTGATACGAATAAATGCCTTTTCAGTGACAGTTTATCTTCAAGCTTGGTATACATCTCCAGTTGGAATTGATGCTCCAGCAAATGATTTGGCCCTCCTCAAGATGCTACATATCTACAAGATCCAGGTTGATAAGGAAGTGGGTGCTACAGCCCTCAAAAAACTTCAGAACCATGGTTGGTACTTGAGTGAGGATCTTGTAGGATTTGGCTTTTTCTCAAACCTCGTGACTGAAGATGATAAGGTTCTAATGTTCCACAACCTTCACCTCGCGCCTCCTCGAAAAGTGAGGGCAAGAAAGGTGGACCCCCGAATGTTGCAAAACCCCAATGACTTAAAGATTACCAGTTTTGTCACAACTCAAACACAAGACTTCTTCAAGTGTTTGAAAATAGAAATTCCCAAGAAACTTGAAGACATTGAGGAGCACCGTAATCGGGTCATGGCAGTCAAAGTAATCAACGACTGTGCTGAACGAGGAGTCAAACTGGCTACAGAGTTTAATGAGAAGCTCACAAAGAGTGAGGAAGAGAGACAACTGGCATTTCAAATCATTGAAAATCAGAGAAAGGAGGTCCCTTAGCCACTGAAATCCCTATATTCTTAATCAATATATGTCTTAAATAGAATTTAAGTCGCTTTCTTTTAAAACATATTTTTCGTTCAGTCTTATATTTGCTCTAATTATCCATTAATGTAAAAGAAGTGCCATCTGAGGGGTGCCTTTTTATCATACAAATAAAATGATATTTTGTCTATTTGTTTTTCTTCCTTTATATAAAAAATAAAAATGTGTGCGTTTATCAAAATTCAATTTGAAAAATTACCATATAATCGTGAAACGGTCTAATATATATATATATATACACTATATATATATATATATATATATATATATATATAATATATATATATTATATACTATTCATATATTATATATATATATATATATATATATAATACTATACATATATATATATATATATTATATATATATATATATATAATATATATATAATATATATATATATATATATATATATTGTTTTTTTGTTTTTTAACTAATTAAAAGCATGGCACCCCGTCAAGTACTTGCAGTCGCTGTGAAGGGAAATTTGCCGCTTACGCGTTTACAATGGCTAATAATAATGAACAGTTAGTTTGCAGGTGGTGCTCAAGCATGGAAGTCCTGAGGAACGAATTAGACCGTGAGAGGGAGGCCAGGGTGAGGCTTCAAGAAAGCGTGATGCTTCTGACGGCAAAATTGGATTCCCTTGAGACTCCAGTTACGACCCCTCCTGCCTCAGTTTCTACTAATAATATAAATAGTATTAATAGCCCTCTCTCTTCCCCTAGTTCCCAACCCTTCGTTCGAGTGCGAAATGGAGCCCCATTGCGAAAAGCAAAGACTTGTCTACCAGTAATAACAAGCAATAAGTTTTCTGTTTTAGGTTTCGAAGATGCTGATGAACCGGAAATACGACTCGTTGGCGATTCCATTGTTCGAGGGCAGCTCGAGGAATTCTGTGGGAGAAACCCTCGTCGTAGGCGCCGTTACTGCTACCCTGGTGCAAGGGTGGAGGATATAACTAATAGTGTTGACCATTTTACAGACGGTACCGCCGAGGACACAACGTATGTTATTCATGTCGGTACTAATAACGTTTTAAATTCTAGATCGGAAGAACTGCTGGCTAGGTACAGGGACTTAATAGAGCGACTAAAGGAGAAAACTAATAAGATTGTCTTAACAGGTATACTTCCTCGAATTATCCAACGTAACGATTTCTACAGCAAGGCGACCTATATTAACAATAACCTAAAGTCTCTTTGCCAACAGGAAGGAGTGCATTATGCGAATTTTTGGAACAGTTTCTACGGCAGGAGGGACTTGTTCCTCGAAGATGGACTTCATCTTAATGACGTAGGAGCTGCGCGTTTAGGAAGACTATTTCATAATACTGTCTCTTCTTTTCAGGCTGCCGTAACTCGAACGGTCCCAGCGTAAATTCTACAAATTTCCCCTGCGCTCGCGAAGGTGTCGTAATTACAAACAATTTGAAGGTTCTATCCTTAAATGCTCGTAGCCTACGAAATAAAATAAATGAATTTTTTTCTTTAATTGCTTGTAAAGACTATGATTTAATTGCGATAAACGAATCGTGGCTTAGCACTGAAACACGTGACTTTGTAGGGGAGTATCAAATTAAAGGTTATAGACTTTTTGTTAAAAACAGAATAGGTAGGCGAGGAGGCGGTGTTATGTTGTATATCAAAGATAATATTGCGAACGTTATAGAAGTAAAGCACTCAATTCCAGAACCGATAGATTCGACTATAGCAGAACTTAAATTAAACGACTTCAAACTTCTTGTTGCGGTTATATATAGGCCCCCTAATCAAACAGCTGATACGGACGAAGCGTTATATCGTGAACTAAAGAGAATAATCGGTAGTGAGCAGGCTTTAGTTATGGGTGACTTTAATTGCGCCAACGTGAATTACGATACAATGCAGGGAGACGCGGAAGGTAATCGTTTAGTTAATTTTCTCGAGGATAGCTTTCTTAGTCAAAAGTTTGGGGAACCTACGAGGTTGGACAGTATTTTAGATTTAGTAATAACTACGGATGATAGTCTAATTATTGATCTTCAAGTAATAGAACCGTTAAGCAATGGCGACTACAATATGGTAGAGTTTGTCCTCTCAGTAAGTCACTCGAACCCAACTAACTCGACTAAAATTCCTAACTTCCAGCACGCAGACTTTTGTAAATTTCGAGATAAATTGTCACACGTCAATTGGGAAAACGTGATGGGGAACTCCAACGCAAAACTAATATTGGAATCGTTCGAAACAGTATTTAGGACAATAAATGAGGAATGTGTACCTTACAAAATTAAGCGTGCGAAAGTAAACAACAAGCCCTTGTGGTTTACTTCTAGAGTAGGAGACATTATAAGGAGTAGAAATAGGGCTTATAGGTAACATAAGTGCGATAAAAACAATTTCTTGTTACGAAACAACTACATATCTCTGAGGCGTGAAGCGAAAAGTGTAATAAAAAAGTCCAAGCGCGAATTTCAAATCTCCATAGCTCGTGACGGTAAGAAAACCCCAAGCGATTCTTTCAATACGTCAATAATAGAAATCCAGTAAAAAGTGTCGGGTCCATTGAAAAATGTAAACGGAGATCTAGTTTCTGAAAACAAGGAAATGGCTACCTTGCTAAAGAATTTTTTACGTCAGTTTTTACTATAGAAGATGTAACGAATATCCCGACGGTCATAGACATAATACCTTTTGATAATGGTAATATTTTGGATAATATTGTCGTTAGTGAATGGGAATTAATGCGCTATATTGCTAAAATGAAAACGCGTAAATCACCGGGTCCGGATTCCATATGTCCCATACAACTAAAAGAATTAAAAGATAGCATTGTTTTGCCGCTAACAAAGATTTTTAAAGGGTCTATTTCTGAGGGGTGCGTACCAGATAATTTCAAGTTAGCAAACGTAACACCTATCTTTAAGAAAGGCGATAAAGGTGCAGCGGGAAATTATAGGCCAATCAGTTTAAAGTCTGTTGTAGGTAAGCTACTGGAATCAATAATTAGGGATCGTATAGTCGAACACTTAGAATTCCATAAGCTAGATAGAAATACGCAGCACGGATTCAGGCGAAACAAATCTTGCTTAACTAATCTTTTAGAATTTTTCCAGAGCGTGGTTGACGTTTACGATAGACATCGGGCGGTTGATGTAGTGTATTTAGATTTTCAAAAGGCGTTTGACACCGTGCCGCACAAAAGACTCATTGAAAAAACTAAGGCTCATGGAATGAGGGGTGTAGTAATAAATTGGCTACAAGAGTGGTTGCCAGATAGGAAACAGAGGGTGGTCGTTGATGGAGCGGAGTCGTGTTGGGCTAATGTAGCGAGTGGCGTTCCTCAAGGTTCTGTATTGGGCCCCTTGCTTTTTCTTATATATATTAACGATTTAGATGTCAGCCTAGTCAGTACAGTTTCAAAGTTTGCGGATGACACGAAGCTGGGTGGTAGGGCGATTAATGACGAAGATAGAGGTAAAATTCAGGAAGATCTGAATAAAATCGTTGATTGGTCAGTCACATGGCAAATGAGATTTAACGTTATTGATAAGTGCAAAATTTTGCATATAGGTTCGCGTAACGGTAATTTTGCGTATAGTATGTCAGGGAAAGATTTAACAAGCGTAGAGCAGTAAAAAGATTTAGGAGTTATAGTCACGAGTGATTTAAAAGTAGCGAAACAAAGTACAGCAGCGGTCAATAAGGCGAACAAAGTGTTAGGTTTTATAGCTCGAAATTTTGAGTACAAATCGCGCGATATTATAGTTCCTCTTTATAAAGCATTAGTTAGGCCCCATTTGCAGTACGCAGTCCAATTTTGGAATCCGCATATGCGCAAAGATATAGACAAAATCGAAAGAGTTCAAAGACGAGCAACTAAGATGATTCCGTCGCTTAGGTCAAAGTCGGACGAGGATAGGCTTAAGGAGTTAAAATTGACAACACTCGAGACTAGGAGGTTAAGGGGTGATCTAATCCAGGTTTTCAAAATTATGAATGGGTTCGATAACGTAGATAGAGATAGCTTTTTCGAAATTTCTCAATATAATAGGACTAGAAATAACGGGTGTAAGTTGACAATTAGAAGGTTCGAGACAGCAGTTGCCCAAAACTTTTTTACGCATAGAATAGTAAATAGCTGGAATAGTTTGCCGGTAGAAGTAATTAGTAGCACGTCTATATACATGTTTAAGAACCGATTAGACGCATATGTTGATAGGTTGGGTATAGTTTAAGATAGTAAAATTAAGGCTTTGTGGGGATAGATCCCACAGCTCAACACAAGTGTTGTGGGATATAGGGAGGCAGCGTCTTGGGTTAGGGGATACTCTCTGTCCCTACACACCCCATTTAAAGAGATTCCTCTGCTGAGCGGTGACCCCCATAGTATTGTGAGGTATTGAAAAACTCATGATCTTCACTTGCCCCACAAACACCTTTAAATGGGAGACCCAAGATGGGTGCACACACATTTCTACATTACTGTAGAGTCTTTACAGCCACACCTTCACTTTTCCTCCTAAGTGTATATATTGTAATGTATATGGTTGTAAATTTGACTTGGTCCACAATCGATATGGACCGTGACTTATTTTTCGTGACAAGGTACTAGTATTGATGGATACCGTAATGAAATTGACTGGATTCTTTGGATCTGATATATTTGCATGTCGGTTATAAATAGATATAGAGTGTAACACATTTGTGTATAGTAGTCTATTATGACTTGATCCTCTGGATCCAGAGATTCTATCTTTAGTTTTAAATCGATAATTAATTAGTTTTGCTAAATTGGTCGTTGCAAATGTACAAATTGTACAGGAAGTTGTTACATAAATTTCTTATGTTCTTGTGGTTCGGAACCCACGTAAAATTGTAGGTCCCCTCCGCCACCACGGAGGACATACACAATTACGAAAACAGTTAGGTAGACCAGCCCTATTAAAAAGGCCATATTTTCCTCAATGTTTCTCCGCGCTCTTAGGATCGCCAGTCCGGAATACATCGATGCCGAATTGGAAAATATCAACGGTATTGGAAGTGAGTTGTGTTACCCATCTGCGTTCATGGAATCTTGTCTTAATAAGGCTAAACGAACCTTCTATCGTGTGAATAATAACACTCGCACCTTGTCAAAGAATATTTTAGTACTTCCATTTTTCCCGGGCTTCTTAGGCATTGCTAATGTACTTAAACTTTTGGATATCAGTGTAGTTTTTTCATATAGCAATATTGTGAAAAACATCATAGTAAAAAATAGCCCTACCAATAATTTAGGCATTATCTATAAAATTGGGTGTAAGCAATGTGATTCCTTTTACATAGGTCAGACGGGAAAGGATTTGCAAACGCGTGTAAAACAGCATCAATATTCCGTTAGAACGGGACAGTTGTCCAGTGCCCTTTTTGTCCATTTGTCAGAGTTATCCCATTGTATTGATTGGAATAATGTTTCAGTTTTGTTTCACTCTAGCAACATTGTTAATAGAAATATTCTTGACTCGGCTATAATTCAACTTACAAATAACCTTAACATGAGTAAAGGTCTGTTTCAACTCGATCCCGTTGCTCTGAATTCCTTCAGAATGGATTTAAACAAAAGGGCAGGTTGTTAAATCTTTGGTAAAAAATTTGTTTTTGTCTGTTGTTTCCCTTACAATTTTATTTTTCAATTTTTTGCTGTATGCGTGTATGTGTATGTATGTTTGTGTATGTGAGTATGTGTGTGGTCATTGCAGTTAAATGTGTTTGTATGTATATGTGTGTATATGTATGTATGTATGTGTGTATATGTATGTATGTATGTATGCAGTTAAATGTGTATATATATATATATATATATATATATATATATGTGTATGTACCTTACCTTACCTTACAACCTCACAAAGGTTCTGCGGGATGATTTCTCATTTCGCGAAGGTCAAGCTTGTATATATATATATATATGTGTGTGTGTGTGTGTGTGTGTGTTTGTATATATGTGTGTATATGTATATATATTTGGTTATGCGGGTATACATGTGTACGTGTATTATTTGTAATTTTTTCAATTTATATTTATTTTTATTTCTTTATTCTTTTGCGACCTACCGTTTTTTCAGAAAATAATTATAAAAACAAATTTGGTAATTTTTTTTTTCCCTTATGCATATATATATATATATATTTTCTGTATATATTGCGTTTATATTTCGTATATATACCGTATATATGTTGTATATATATTTTATTGTTCTTTATATATCATCTAGGCATCATTTTGTTTTCCAATTTATATTTACTTGTACTTTTTTATTCGTTTGTGACTATAATATGCATATGTGGTAATTTTTCCCCTATAAATTGGTGTGCCTCTCTTAAAATTTATCTTTCAATTTATTATTATTATTTTTTATTTTTTTAATAATTAATTTGTTTTTTTTTTTGGTTTATTTCTTTATTTTTTTGTGACATATATATCAATTTGGCAGCATCTATTAAATTGATTGTAAAACTTCCCTTTTGAGCTTGAATTGGTAGACTCCACTTACAATATTTATATTTATTTTTATTTCTTTATTCTTTTGTGACCTGTTCCATAAACAAGCCATTTGAATTTATATTGAAGGTCGGCCAAAGTGCTAAAGTGTCTTTTTATATATATATATATATATATATATATATATATATATATGTATGTATATATATTTATGGTTTTTTTTATTTGCCTGTTTATTTCTTTATGATTATTTAGGCTGTGACATATATATCACTAAGGCACTATTTTGTAATTAATTTTTTCTCAATTTATATTTATATTTATTTTTATTTCTTTATTCTTCTGTGACCATATAAATGTTGGCTCCTCCCACAATTTTTTCTATGCTTACTATATATATATATATATATATATATATATATATAATATATATATATATATATATGTGAATATGTATGTATGTATGTTTATTTTTGTAACCTCTATATTGCCTTGATCTGTCCTTTCACTCCAGTGTTCCTGAGGATGTCATTAGACGAAAGCGCTTGAGCACCCCTTTGTGTTTCTTTTTTCCTTCGTGGTTTTATTCATCATAAATACTTTTCACGTGTCACTTTCGTGAAATAATTTTTCATATATATGTATATATATATTTATATATATTTATATATATATGTACTATATATATATATATATATATATATATTCTATATATATATACTATATATTTATATATTATGTACTATATATATATATTATATATATGTACTATATATATATATATATATATATAATTATATATATATATCTATATAATATGTTATAATGTTATAATGTTTCAGACCAACAAAGAACCTAGGATCCACTCATGGCTGGTCTACCTAACTGTGTTCATAATTGTGTATGTCCTCCGTGATGGCGGAGGGGACCTACAATTTTACGTGGGTTCCGAACCACAAGAACATAAGAAATTTATGTAACAATTTCCTGTATACTGTATACATTGGCAACGACCAATTTAGCAAAACTAATTAATTATCGATTTAAAACTAAAGATAGAATCTCTGGATCCAGAGGATCACGTCATAATAGAATACTATCCACAAATATGTTACACTCTATATCTATTTATAACCGACATGCAAATATATCAGATCCAGAGAATCCAGTCAATTTCATTACGGTATCCATCAATACTAGTACCTTGTCACGAAAAATAAGTCACGGTCCATATCGATTGTGGACCAAGTCAAATTTACAACCATATACATTACAATATATACACTTAGGAGGAAAAGTGTAGGTGTGGCTGTAAAGACTGTACAGTAATGTAGAAATGTGTGTGCACCCATCTTGGGTCTCCCATTTAAAGGTGTTTGTGGGGCAAGTGAAGATCATGAGTTTTTCAATACCTCACAATACTATGGGGGGCACCGCATCCCACAACACTTGTGTTCAGCTGTGGGATCTATCCCCACAAAGCCTTAATTTTTCTACCTTAAACTATACCCAATCTATCAACATATGCGTCTAATCGATTTTTATACATGTTTATAGACGTGCTACTAATTACTTCTACCGGCAAACTATTCCAGCTATTTACTATTCTATGCGTAAAAAAGTTTTTGGCAACTGCTCTCTCGAACCTTCTACTTGTCAACTTACACCCGTTATTTCTAGTGCTATTATATTGAGAAATTTCGAAAAAGCTATCTCTATCTACGTTATCGAACCCATTCATAATTTTGAAAACCTGGATTAGATCACCCCTTAACCTCCTAGTCTCGAGTGTTGTCAATTTTAACTCCTTAATCCTATCCTCGTACGACTTTGACCTAAGCGACGGAATTATCTTAGTTGCTCGTCTTTGAACTCTTTCGATTTTGTCTATATCTTTGCGCATATGCGGATTCCAAAATTGGACCGCGTACTCCAAATGGGGTCTAACTAATGATTTATAAAGTGGAACTATAATATCGCGCGATTTGTACTCAAAATTTCGAGCTATAAAACCTAACACTTTGTTCGTTTTATTGACCGCTGCTGTACTTTGTTTCGCTACTTTTAAATCACTAGTGACTATAACTCCTAAATCTTTTTCCTGGTCTACGCTTGTTAAATCTTTCCCTGACATACTATACGCAAAATTACCGTTACGCGAACCTATATGCAAAATTTTGCACTTATCCACGTTAAATCTCATTTGCCATGTGACTGACCAATCAACGATTTTATTCAGATCTTCCTGAATTTTACCTCTATCTTCGTCATTAATCGCCCTACCACCCAGCTTCGTTTCATCCGCAAACTTTGAAACTGTACCGACTAGGCCGACATCTAAATCGTTAATATATATAAGAAAAAGAAAGGGGCCCAATACAGAACCTTGAGGAACGCCACTCGCTACATTAGCCCAACACGACTCCGCTCCATCAACGACCACCCTCTGTTTCCTACCTCGCAACCACTCTTCTAGCCAAGTCATTACTACACCCTGATTCCATGAGCCTTAGTTTTTTCAATGAGTCTTTTGTGCTGCACGGTGTCAAACGCTTTTTGAAAATCTAAATACACTACATCAACCGCCCGATGTCTATCGTAAACGTCAACCACGCTTTGGAAAAATTCTAAAAGATTAGTTACGCAAGATTTGTTTCGCCTGAATCCGTGCTGCGTATTTCTAACTACCTTATGGAATTCTAAGTGTTCGACTATACGATCCCTAATTATTGATTCCAGTAGATTACCCAAAACAGACGTTAAACTGATTGGCCTATAATTTCCCGCCGCACCTTTATCGCTTTTCTTAAAGATAGGTGTTACGTTTGCTAACTTCAAATTATCTGGTACGCACCCCTCAGAAATAGACGCATTAAAAATCTTTGTTAGCGGCACAACAATGCTATATTTTAATTCTTTTAGTTGTATGGGATATATGGAATCCGGACCCGGTGATTTACGCGTTTTCATTTTATCAATATAGCGCATTACTTCCCCTTCACTAACGACAAAATTATCCAAAATATTACCATTATCAAAAGGTATTATGTCTATGACCGTAGGGATATTCGTTACATCTTCTATAGTAAAAACTGACGTAAAAAATTTGTTTAGCAAGGTAGCCATTTCCTTGTTTTCAGAAACTAGATCTCCGTTTACATTTTTCAATGGACCCAAGACACTTTTTACTGGATTTCTATTATTGCCGTATTGAAAGAATCGCTTGGGGTTTTCTTTACCGTCACGAGCTATGGAGATTTTGGACTTTTTTATTACTTTTCGCTTCAAGCCTCAGAGAGATGTAGTTGTTTCGTAACAAGAAATTGTTTTTATCGAACTTATGTTGCATATAAGCCCTATCTCTACTCTCTATAATGTCTCCTACTCTAGAAGTAAACCACAAGGGCTTGTTGTTTAATTTCGCACGCTTAATTTTGTACGGTACACATTCCTCATTTATAGTCCTAAATACTGCTTCAAACGATTCCCACATTAGTTTTCCGTTGGAGTTCCCCATCACGTTTCCCCAATTGACGTGTGACAATTTATCTCGAAATCTACAAAAGTCTGCGTGCTGGAATTTAGGAATTTTATTCGAGTTAGTTGGTTTCGAGTGACTTAGTAAGAGGAGAAACTCTACCATATCGTGATCGCTATTGCTTAACGGTTCTATTACTTGAAGATCAGTAATTAGCCTATCATCCGTAGTTATTACTAAGTCTAAAATACTGTCCAACCTCGTAGGTTCCCCAACCTTTTGACTAAGAAAGCTATCCTCGAGAAAATTAACTCAACGATTACCTTCCGCGTCTCCCTGCATTGTAACGTAATTCACGTTGGCGCAATTAAAGTCACCCACAACTAAAGCCTGCTCACTACCGATTATTCTCTTTAGTTCACGATATAACGCTTCGTCCGTATCAGCTGTTTGATTAGGGGGCTTATATATAACCGCAACAAGAAGTTTGAAGTCGTTTAATTTAAGTTCTGCTATAGTCGAATCTATCGGTTCTGGAATTGAGTGATTTACTTCTATAAAGTTCGCAATATTATCTTTGATATACAACATAACACCGCCTCCTCGCCTACCTATTCTGTTTTTAACAAAAAGTCTATAACCTTTAATTTGATACTCTCCTACAAAGTCACGTGTTTCAGTGCTAAGCCACGATTCGTTTATCGCAATTAAATCATAGTCTTTACAAGCAATTAAAGAAAAAATTCATTTATTTTATTTCGTAGGCTACGAGCATTTAAGGATAGAACTTTTAAATTGCTTGCAATTACGACACCTATATATTATATATATTATATATATATATATATATATATATACTATATATATACTATATATATATATACATGTATATATATATATTTATATATATACTATATATATACTATATATACTATATATACATGTATATATATACTATATATATATATATATATATATATATATATATATATATATATATATATATATATATATATATATATATATATATATACTATATATAATATATATATATATATATATTATATACATTATTATATATATACATATATACTCTATATTATACATATATACTCTATATATATGTATATATATATATATAATGTTATAATGTTATAATGTTTCAGACCAACAAAGACCCTAGGATCCACTCATGGCTGGTCTACCTAACTGTGTTCGTAATCGTGTATTGTGTATGTCCTCCGTGGTGGCGGAGGGGACCTACAATTTTCCGTGGGTTCCGAACCACAAGAACATAAGAAATTTATGTAAAAACCGCCGGTAAATTGGCAACGACCAATTTTTACGAAACTAAATAATTATCAATTTAAAACCAATTAATTATCGATTTAAAACTAAAGATAGAATCTCTGGATCCAGAGGATCTAGTCATAATAGACTACTATCCACAAATATGTTACACTCTATATCTATTTATAAGGGACATGCAAATATATCAGATCCAAAGAATCCAGTCAATTTCATTACGATATCCATCAAGTCAAGGTCCATATCGATTGCGGACCAAGTCAAAATTTACAATCATATACATTACAATATATACACTTACGAGAAAAAGTGTAGGTGTGGCTGTAAAGACTGTACAGTAATGTAGAAATGTGTGGGCACCCATTTTGGGTCTCCCATTTAAAGGTGTTTGTGGGGCAAGTGAAGATCATGAGTTTTTCAATACCTCACAGTACTATGGGGGGCACCGCTCGGCAGAGGAATCTCTTTAAATGGGGTGTGTAAGGACAGAGAGTATCCCCTAACCCAAGACGCTGCCTCCCTATATCCCACAACACTTGTGTTGAGCTGTGGGATCTATCCCCACAAAGCCTTAATTATCCTACCTTAAACTATACCCAATCTATCAACATATGCGTCTAATCGATTTTTAAACATGTTTATAGACGTGCTACTAATTACTTCTACCGGCAAACTATTCCAGC
>JAJOZX010006425.1:0-7500 GCA_023014485.1 Bathynomus jamesi | reverse complement strand
TTGCGCTGCATGGACAGGAAATTTCGGTCCTCAACGTTGACGATTGTGCTCATGGCATCACTGGTTGCGATGTCAAACAGTTCCTGGATGTCCGCTTTGAAGATGTCTTCATTCATTCTATCGCTGGCACGTTGCCTGGTCCTGTGCTTCTTGAGTGTTTTGTAGCGGTCTAAAAGCTTTGAAAGCTTACGGACACAGGAGTCGATCCGTTGAGTTGGGATCCGCGCTCGGGTCCAGACTTCAATCACCCTCTGGCATGCCTGGTTCAGACTGTCGGAGGTGGTTTGCTTTTGATTGATGTGGTGGTATTGCCCCAAGAGGAGGGCGTCAAGGCATGTAGGGAGCCTTGACGTGGATAAAGTTCCAGTTGCCATCCCTAGAAGCCAAACTTTTGGAATTGATCGAGTTTGAGCCATCGGACCTACGGAAGAAAAAGTACATTATATAATATATATTTCAGAGTGGGGCGACCTCTAAATATTCACCAATCACGCTGCAATTTTGCACAGACCGCGTGGACACGAAATGGACAAAAGCCACACTTGTGGAGACTATCTAAGACAATTTTGAAATTTCCCCCTATGGATTTGGACCACCCTAATACACATTGAGAAAAGCAAAGACCTGTCTACCAGTAATAACAAGCAATAACTTTTCTGTTTTAGGTTTCGAAGATGCTGATGAACCGGAAATACGACTCGTTGGCGATTCCATTGTTCGAGGGCAGCTCGAAGAATTCTGTGGGAGAAACCCTCGTCGTAGGCGCCGTTACTGCTACCCTGGTGCAAGGGTGGAGGAAATAACTAATAGTGTTGACCATTTTACAGACGGTACCACCGAGGACACAACGTATGTTATTCATGTCTGTAGTAATAACCAGTGGCGACTGGCGTATAGGAGCGATGGAGCGGTCGCTCCCCCTTGCTTGAAACGATAAATATTAATTTAACAGATAAAAAATATATTAATTTTAAGATATTAAACTAAATATTCTTGAAATATATTTTAAAAATTCATGTGGCATATCATGATTCATGAGGCATTTTGAGTAAGCCTTCATACAGTACATAATATTCTAAACTTATAGCATAGCTTCAAACAGCGTACTGCTGTTTGAATACAAAATAATATTGCAGCCGAATGGAGCGATAGATTTTTCGCTCAAGTAAATATAAATTATATTTTACTGTTGTAATGAAAATATAAGTACAATCGCGAATTTTTTTATAATAACTTTATTTTTACTAATAGTTACTTCAGTTATAATGATATAAACCATTTATATGTATTTTATTGAAATTATTACTTATTTGTAATTAACTAGAATTGTACGTCTGGCATAGCCGCATATGTTAATACAAGTACTCTTGTGAGCGGCAGTTGGATTCGCGCTAGCCTATTGTGAGTCCGTGTTGTCGTACAATTTTATGAAATCGCACCCCAATACATTTATACCACGAGTCGCCACTGGTAATAACGTTTTAAATTCTAGATCGGAAGAACTGCTGGCTAGGTACAGGGACTAATTAGAGCGATTAAAGGAGAAAACTAATAAGATTATTTTAACATGTATACTTCCTCGAATTATCCAACGAAGCGATTTCTACAGCAAGGCGATCTATATTAACAATAACCTAAAGTCTCTTTGCCAACAGGAAGGAGTGCATTTTGCAAATTTTTGGAACAGTTTCTACGGCAGGAGGGACTTGTTCCTCGAAGATGGACTTCATCTTAATGAGTTGGAGCTGCGCGTTTAGGAAGACTATTTCATAATACTGTCTCTTCTTTTCAGGCTGCCGTAACTCGAACGGTCCCAGCGTAAATTCCACAAATTTCCCCCGCGCTCGCGAAGGTGTCGCAATTACAAACAATTTGAAGGTTCTATCCTTAAATGCTCGTAGCCTACGAAATAAAATAAACGAATTTTTTTCCTTAATTGCTTGTAAAGACTATGATTTAATTGCGATAAATGAATCGTGGCTTAGCACTGAAACACGTGACTTTGTAGGGGAATATCAAATTAAAGGTTATAGACTTTTTGTTAAAAACAGAATAGGTAGGCGAGGCGGTGTTATGTTGTATATCAAAGATAATATTGCGAACGTTATAGAAGTAAAGCACTCAATTCCAGAACCGATAGATTCGACTATAGCAGAACTTAAATTGAACGATTTCAAACTTCTTGTTGCGGTTATATATAGGCCCCCAAATCAAACAGCTGATACGGACGAAGCGTTATATCGTGAACTAAAGAGAATAATCGGTAGTGAGCAGGCTTTAGTTATGGGTGACTTTAATTGCGCCAACGTGAATTACGATACAATGCAGGGAGACGCGGAAGGTAATCGTTTAGTTAATTTTCTCGAGGATAGCTTTCTTATTCAAAAGGTTGGGGAACCTACGAGGTTGGACAGTATTTTAGATTTAGTAATAACTACGGATGATAGGCTAATTACTGATCTTCAAGTAATAGAACCGTTGAGCAATAGCGATCACAATATGGTAGAGTTTGTCCTCTCAGTAAGTCACTCGAAACCAACTAACTCGACTAAAATTCCTAACTTCCAGCACGCAGACTTTAGTAAATTTCGAAATAAATTTTCACACGTCAATTGGGAAAACGTAATGGGGAACTCCAACGCAAAACTAATGTGGGAATCGTTCGTAACGGTATTTAGGACTATAAATGAGGAATGTGTACCGTACAAAATTAAGCGTGCGAAAGTAAACAACAAGCCCTTGTGGTTTACTTCTAGAGTAGAGACATTATAAAGAGTAGAGATAGGGCTTATAGGCAACATAAGTGCGATAAAGACAATTTGTTGTTACGAAACAACTACATATCTCTGAGGCGTGAAGCGAAAAGTGTAATAAAAAAGTCCAAGCGCGAATTTGAAATCTCCATAGCTCGTGACGGTAAAGAAAACCCCAAGCGATTCTTTCAATACGTCAATAATAGAAATCCAGTAAAAAGTGTCTTAGGTCCATTGAAAAATGTAAATGGAGATCTAGTCTCTGAAAACAAGGAAATGGCTACCTTGCTAAACGAATTTTTTACGTCAGTTTTTACTATAGAAGATGTAACGAATATCCCTACGGTCATAGACATAATACCTTTTGATAATGGTAATATTTTGGATAATATTGTCGTTAGTGAAGGGGAAGTAATGCGCTATATTGATAAAATGAAAACGCGTAAATCACCGGGTCCGGATTCCATATATCCCATACAACTAAAAGAATTAAAAGATAGCATTGTTGTGCCGCTAACAAAGATTTTTAATGCGTCTATTTCTGAGGGGTGCGTACCAGATAATTTCAAGTTAGCAAACGTAACACCTATCTTTAAGAAAGGCGATAAAGGTGCGGCGGGAAATTATAGGCCAATCAGTTTAACGTCTGTTGTAGGTAAGCTACTGGAATCAATAATTAGGGATCGTATAGTCGAACACTTAGAAGTGCATAATCTGGTTAGAAATACGCAGCACGGTTTTAGGCGAAACAAATCTTGCTTAACTAATCTTTTAGAATTTTTCCAAAGCGTGGTTGACGTTTACGATAGACATCGGGCGGTTGATGTAGTGTATTTAGATTTTCAAAAAGCGTTTGACACCGTGCCGCACAAAAGACTCATTGAAAAAACTAAGGCTCATGGAATCAGGGGTGTAGTAATAAATTGGCTAGAAGAGTGGTTGCGAGGCAGGAAACAGAGGGTGGTCGTTGATGGAGCGGAGTCGTGTTGGGCTAATGTAGCGAGTGGCGTTCCTCAGGGTTCTGTATTGGGCCCCTTGCTTTTTCTTATATATATTAACGATTTAGATGTCGGCCTAGTCAGTACAGTTTCAAAGTTTGCGGATGACACGAAGCTGGGTGGTAGGGCGATTAATGACGAAGATAGAGGTAAAATTCAGGAAGATCTGAATAAAATCGTTGATTGGTCAGTCACATGGCAAATGAGATTTAACGTGGATAAGTGCAAAATTTTGCATATAGGTTCGCGTAACGGTAATTTTGTATAGTATGTCAGGGAAAGATTTAACAAGCGTAGAGCAGGAAAAAGATTTAGGAGTTATAGTCACTGGTGATTTAAAAGTAGCGAAACAAAGTACAGCAGCGGTCAATAAGGCGAACAAAGTGTTAGGTTTTATAGCTCGAAATTTTGAGTACAAATCGCGCGATATTATAGTTCCTCTTTATAAATCATTAGTTAGACCCCATTTGGAGTACGCGGTCCAATTTTGGAATCCGCATATGCGCAAAGATATAGACAAAATCGAAAGAGTTCAAAGACGAGCAACTAAGATGATTCCGTCGCTTAGGTCAAAGTCGTACGAGGATAGGCTTAAGGAGTTAAAATTGACTACTCTCGAGACTAGGAGGTTAAGGGGTGATCTAATCCAGGTTTTCAAAATTATGAATGGGTTTGATAACGTAGATAGAGATAGCTTTTTCGAAATATCTCAATATAATAGGACTAGAAATAACGGGTGTAAGTTGACAAGTAGAAGGTTCGAGACAGCTGTTGCGAAAAACTTTTTTACGCATAGAATAGTAAATAGCTGGAATAGTTTGCCAGTAGAAGTAATTAGTAGCACGTCTATAAACATGTTTAAAAATCGATTTGACGCGCATGTTGATAGAAAGGGTATAGTTTAAGGTAGTAAAATTAAGGCTTTTTGGGGATAGATCCCACAGCTCAACACAAGTGATGTGGGATATAGGGAGGCAGCGTCTTGGGTTAGGGGATACTCTCTGTCCTTACACACCCCATTTAAAGAGATTCCTCTGCCGAGCGGTGCCCCCCATAGTACTGTGAGGTATTGAAAAACTCATGATCTTCACTTGCCCCACAAACACCTTTAAATGGGAGACCCATAATGGGTGCACACACATTTCTACATTACTGTACAGTCTTTACAGCCACACCTACACTTTTTCTCGTAAGTGTATATATTGTAATGTATATGGTTGTAAATTTTGAATTGGTCCGCAATCGATATGGATCGTGACTTGATGGATACCGTAATGAAATTGACTGGATTCTTTGGATCTGATATATTTGCATGTCCGTTATAAATAGATATTGAGTGTAACATTTGTGGATAGTAGTCTATTATGACTTGATCCTCTGCATCCAGAGATTCTATCTTTAATTTTAAATCGATAATTAATTAGTTTTAAATTGATAATTATTTAGTTTCGTAAAAATTGGTCGTTGCCAATTTACCGGCAGTTTTTACATAAATTTCTTATGTTCTTGTGGTTCGGAACCCACGTAAATTTGTAGGTCCCCTCCGCCACCACGGAGGACATACACAATACACGATTACGAACACGGTTAGGTAGACCAGCCATGAGTGGATGCTAGGGTCTTTGTTGGTCTGAAACATTATAACATTATTATAACATATATATATATATATATATATATATAAATATATATATATATATATATATATATATATATATAGTATATATATATATATATATATATATATATATATATATATATATATATGATGAATAAAACCACGAAGGAAAGGAAACACAGATGGTGCTCAAGCGCTTTCGTCTAATGACATCCTCAGGAACACTGAAGTACATAAAGAGTTACAACCTATATATAGGTTACTAACTTTAATTTTTCAATTTTTATATACAAAAAATAGGGCAGAGTGCTAAAACCCGGGCAGATTTCCAGTATAATTTGTGTATATATATATATGTGGATATATATATATTTTTTTTTTTTTTATCTATAACATTGGTTGAAAACAATTCTTTTAATCTTGTGCTAAAAATCGATAGTTTTTCCTTATAAATTTGTGTGCCCCCTTCCACAATCCTTTAATTTTGTTTTTCCGTTTATTGTATATATATATATATATATATATTTTTTTTTTCTGTAACCCCTATATAGGTTGTAACTCTTTATGTACTTCAGTGTACCTGAGGATGTCATTAGATGAAAGCGCTTGAGCACCATCTGTGTTTCCTTTCCTTCGTGGTTTTATTCATCATATATACATTTCACGTGTTACTTTCGTGAAATAATTTTCATATATATATATATATATATATATATATAAATATAATGTTATAATGTGTTATAATGTTTCAGACCAACAAAGACACTAGGATCCACTCATGGCTGGTCTACCTAACTGTGTTCGTAATCGTGTATTGTGTATGTCCTACATGGTGGCGGAGGGGACCTACAATTTTACGTGGGTTCCGTACAACAAGAACGTAAGAAATTTATGTAACAACTGCCTGTACATTCGCAACGACCAATTTTTGCAAAACTAAATAATTATCAATTAAAAACTAATTAATTATCGATTTAAAACTAAAGATAGAATCTCTGGATCTAGAGGATCAAGTCATAATAGACTATTATCCACAAATATGTTACACTCTATATCTATTTATAACCGACATGCAAATATACCAGATCCAGAGAATCCAGTCAATTTCATTACGGTATCCATCAATACTATTATCTTGTCACGAAAAATAAGTCACGGTCCATATCGATTGTGGACCAATTCAAATTTACAACCATATACATTACAATATCTGACGCGTTCGGTGGAGAAGGGGCGAACGCCACAAAATTCGAAAAATGAGTTTTTTGTCGTATAATTATCCTTTAAAACCTTTGCTTTACCTATGCAAAAAATTAGATGTTAGTCTACACTCTTTCACGATAAAATTTAGGTTTTAATGTATCTCAGAGAAATTCACTCCGCATCATTGCTTCACATTGAACACATCTATCTACTTTCTGGTCACTCGACAATGCCCTGTGATGCTCAATTTGGCCAAATTGAACAAAATATAAAAAATAATTACAGCAATATTATTTACACCAAAAAAGATTATGTTACGGCCATAATACAGCCGTTTTTCGCAGCGCTTCCTAGTTGTAGAAATGAAACACTGATTTTCTCGGATTTTGACGTCCTAAAAACGTGCATTGTCATTAGGAAATCAACAACTACTAAATTTACAGATGCAAGAAAGTTAATATTTGACTTTCAAACACAAAGAAGGCTACGTAATATCTACTGCATACCGCCACCCCAGATAATAGCCATCCGTCAGACTGCAGGAAGGGAAAAAAATCTACAGTGTCAGTTTATTCAATCTAGCCCAGCAGACACTGCAACCAAAGTATTCCCAATTGCTGCCAATAACTAAGGAAAAAATAAAAGATCTCAAAGAATTATCAGACCTAATGCCTGCAACTGCAGTGAACTATTATACAAGATTGTTAAAGGAACTGGAAGAAACCGAAACAGTTGAAGCAGGTAATACACATTCGACGAAGAGGACCAAATAATGGATTACCCAGTTAACATCAGAAGCTATCAATAAATAATATTGTAAAATTTCTTGGCGTTTTATTATATCGACATATTACACAACAATATTTTACTCAAATATGTGTTCAAATTCATACATTTCAATAACCGGAAAAATCAAAGGTTTAAAGTT
>JAJOZX010006424.1:0-265259 GCA_023014485.1 Bathynomus jamesi | reverse complement strand
CGTGTTCCTTAGTTTTTCAATGAGTCTTTTGTGCGGTACGGTGTCAAACGCTTTTTGAAAATCTAAATACACTACATCAACCGCCCGATGACTATCGTAAACTTCAACCACGCTTTGAAAAATTCTAAAAGATTAGTTAAGCAAGATTTGTTTCGCCTAAAACCGTGCTGCGTATTTTAACAGTTAACCAAGTGTTCGACTATACATCCCTAATTACACTGGTATGCATCAATTTTGCTGTCAAGGGTTTTGTAAGTGATTCTTATAGAGTTTTTCCTGCTGATTTCGAATCTGCAATCCGTTTTTCTCAATCAGCTCAGGTTATCCGGCTATGGCCTCATAAGTAAAATAGAATTTTTCGTGATTTTGTCAAAGCGGAATTGGAACAGTAACATCTATCATCACTTGTTTCACTTGTATATATCTTTTTTTACTTTTCAGGCATATAGATAAAATATTTCATAATGAATAGAGCGTGTAAAAATGATCCCAATAGATTCTGCTACATATGTGGGACGGTTACCATGCCAAATAACCAGTCCCAAATCACTAAATTTGTGAAGACAATGTATAGAGCATACTTTGGAATTAAGCTAGGGGACCAGGACAAAAATTTCGCCCCTCATATGTGCTGCAAGACGTGCATTGAAAATTTGAGAAGATGGAGCAAAGGCAGAGCGAAATCTTTGCCTTTTGGAATTCCCATGATTTGGAGAGAAGGAAAGGATCACGTGACAGATTGCTATTTCTGCATGACAAACCTCCAAGGTGGGCTTATAAATTTATTTTTCTTAAATATTTTGAAATCCTCGTATGAAACTTGACATAATATTCACCATAATGTAATATTCACCATATATAGCATAATATTCACCATAATGGTAATCATACATTTACATACATATTGTTATAGAAAATACATTTACACATACATATTGTTATACAAGTTACATTTACATATACAATGATTGTATATTTTCTTTCTTTTTCATTCATATTGTCCCCGAAGGGACAATATGAATGAAAAAGAAAGAAAATATACAGACTCCATCGACCTATTTCATATCTTACAGACCGCAGCCTTCCCTCACGAGCCGCCACTGTCTGAATGCTTCTTCTATTTCATATGCAAGTTTTATATCCATGTTTCTGTGTTTCTATTTTCAGGAGTTAACAAGAAGAATAAACACATTGTTGTATACCCTGACATTCCTTCTGCTATGAGACCTGTACCCCATGGTCCTGGAATTCCAATACCCGACCCACCTCAAACCCTGGACTTCGATGATTCTGATGATGAATCAATGACCAATGCCAATGACCAGTCCCAGTCGTATATACCTCAAAATACCGCTTCAAATGAGCCGAGGCCTCTCAACCAGGCCAAACTTAATGATCTTACCAGGGATTTAGGACTTTCCAAATTAGCTGCCGAGATCTTGGGCTCACGACTTCGAGAGGACAACTTGCTGGCTCCGGGAACAACATTCTCCTGGTATAGGAAACGAGAGGAAGAATTCCGCAAGTTTTTTGCAGTGCACGAAAATACCTCTTCCTTAGTGTACTGCTGCAATGTTGAGGGGCTAATCGAATCCTTGGGCCTGCCATATAACGCATCAGAATGGAGGCTATTTATAGACTCGTCTAAACGAAGTTTGAAAGCAGTACTTCTCAACATTGGGAATAGGGTTGCATCAGTCCCTGTAGCACATTCCGTACAACTTACTGAGAGCTACGATAACATGAAAATTTTACTGGATGCTCTCGTATACGACCAACATAACTGGAGGATCTGTGGAGATTTGAAGGTAATACTAATATCATAAGTAAACTATTGCTATTGACTATGTTGTTTTTCCAAAGGTTATTTGAGAGCGTATAAGAACACTTAACTTCCCCACAGAAGTGATACAGTCCAATGCATAGATTTTTTTATCTGATAGAACAAATTCTCTAAATTCTTTAAATATTTTCATTTTTTTTCAGATTGTGGCATTTGTATTGGGAATGCAAGGGGGATACACGAAATACCCATGTTTCCTCTGCAAATGGGATAGCCGAGCGGATGAGAAGCACTATGCACAGCGTGAATGGGCATCCAGAGAGAATTTTGAACCTGGGTCGCATAATGTCGTTTCAGTGCCCCTTGTACCAACAAAAATTTTGCTCCCACCACTTCATATTAAGCTGGGCTTGATGAAAAATTTCATCAAATCAATGAATAAGGAGGGTTCAGCATTCCGATATCTCGAGAGTAAATTTCCTCATATATCTGATGCTAAACTAAATGCTGGGGTTTTTGATGGTCCTCAAATTCGAACTTTGATCAAGGATACTCAGTTCGAAAACGCAATGCCTCCAACTGATTTGAATGCCTGGCAGGCATTCAAATCAGTTGTCACTGATTTTCTTGGCAAGCGTAGAAGTCCAGAATACGAGTCTGTTGTCGAAAACTTGATGGAAGCTTTCAAAGCTCATGGGTCGCGCATGTCCATAAAAATGCACTTTTTGTGGTCCCACTTGGACTATTTTCCTGAAAATTGCGGGGATTATAGTGAGGAACAGGGTGAACGATTTCACCAAGATATCAAAATAATGGAAGAGGTACCAGGGAAACTGGGATATCAATATGCTGGCGGACTATTGCTGGTGTTTGAAGCGAGACGTGCCCGAAGAAAAACACAGACGGAAAGCCAAAAAAACTTCATTCCTTCGTCAATAAACTTTTTTCCATATTCATTGTATGAATAAAAGTATTTATTCACACAATGTTTTCATTTTTCACGAGTGTTCTTATAATATTACTCGTATCTAGTGTTTAAGCTAAAAAAATCAATAAATTTTGGGATAAAATTGGACTTATAATAAATGGCCAATAGAGAAAAAACCTGACCTGATTGAGGAAAACCAATGTCATTTTCGAATTCAGCATGGTCGAATTATATAATATGAGTTGAAAAAACCCTCACAGCAGACAAAAAAATTTCATATGCATACCAGTGTTATTGATTCCAGTAGCTTACCTACAACAGTCGTTAAACTAATTGGCCTATAATTTCCCGCCGCACCTTTATCGCCTTTCTTAAAGATAGGTGTTACGTTTGCTAACTTGAAATTATCTGGTACGCACCCCTCAGAAATAGACGCATTAAAAATCTTTGTTAGCGGCACAACAATGCTATCTTCTAATTCTTTTAGTTGTATAGGATATATGGAATCCGGCCCCGATGATTTACGCGTTTTCATTTTATCAATATAGCGCATTACCTGACCTTCACTAACCACTATATTATCCAAAATATTACCATTATCAAAAGGTATTATGTCTATGACCGTAGGGATATTGGTTACATCTTTTGTAGTAAAAACTGACGTAAAAAAGTCGTTTAGCAAGGTAGCCATTTCCTTGTTTTCAGAATCTAGATCTCCGCTTACTTTTTTCAAAGGCCCCAACACATTTTTTACTGGATTTCTATTATTGACGTATTGAAAGAATCGCTTGGGGTTTTCTTTACCGTCACGAGCTATGGAGATTTCAAATTCGCGCTTGGACTTTTTTATTACACTTTTCGCTTCACGCCTTAGAGATATGTAGTTGTTTCGTAACCACAGATTGTCTTTATCGCACTTATGTAGCCTATAAGCCCTATCTCTACTCTTTATAATGTCTCCTACTCTAGAAGTAAACCGCAAGGGCTTGTTGTTTACTTTCGCACGCTTAATTTTGTACGGTACACATTCCTCATTTATAGTCCTAAATACTGTTTCGAACGATTCCCACATTAGTTTTGCGTTGGAGTTCCCCATTACGTTTTCCCAATTGACGTGTGACAATTTATTTCGAAATTTACTAAAGTCTGTGTGCTGGAAGTTAGGAATTTTAGTCGAGTTAGTTGGTTTTGAGTGACTTACTGAGAGGACAAACTCTACCATTTTGTGATCGCTATTGCTCAACGGTTCTATTACTTGAAGATCAGTAATTAGCCTATCATCCGTAGTTATTACTAAATCTAAAATACTGTCAAACCTCGTAGGTTCCCCAACCTTTTGAATAAGAAAGCTATCCTCGAGAAAATTAACTAAACGATTACCTTCCGCGTCTTCCTGCATTGTATCGTAATTCACGTTGGCGCAATTAAAGTCACCCATAACTAAATCCTGCTCACTACCGATTATTCTCTTTAGTTCACGATATAACGCTTCGTCCGTATCAGCTGTTTGATTAGGGGGCCTATATATAACAGCAACAACAAGTTTGAAATCGTTCAATTTAAGTTCTGCTATAGTCGAATCTATCGGTTCTGGAATTGTGTGCTTTACGTCTATAACGTTCGCAATATTATCTTTGATGTACAACATAACACCGCCTCCTCGCCTACCTATTCTGTTTTTAACAAAAAGTCTATAACCTTTAATTTGATACTCCCCTACAAAGTCACGTGTTTCAGTGCTAAGCCACGATTCATTTATCGCAATTACATCATAGTCTTTACAAGCAATTAAGGAAAAAAATTTGTTTATTTTATTTCGTAGGCTACCAGCATTTAAGGATATAACCTTCAAATTGTTTGTAACTGCGACACCTTCGCGAGCGCAGTGGAAATTTGTGGAATTTACGCTGGGACCGTTCCAGTTAGGGCAGCCTGAAAAGAAGAGACTATTATGAAATAATCTTCCTAAACGCGCAGCTCCAACGTCATTAAGATGAACGCCATCTTCGAGGAACAAGTTCCTCCTGCTGTAGAAACTGTTCCAAAAATTTACAAAATGCACTCCTTCCTGTTGGCAAAGAGACTTTAGGTTATTGTTAATATAGGTCGCCTTGCTGTAGAAATCGTTTTGTTGGATAATTCGAGGAAGTATACCTGTTAAGACAATCTTATTAGTTTTCTCTTTTAGTCGCTCTAATAAGTCCCTGTACCTAGCCAGCAGTTCTTCCGATCTAGAATTTAAAACGTTATTTGTACCGACATGAATAACATACGTTGTTCTCGGCGGTACCGTCTGTAAATTGGTCAACACTATTAGTTATATCCTCCACCCTTGCACCAGGGTGGCAGTAACGGCGCCTACGACGAGGGTTTCTCCCACAGAATTCCTCGAGCTGCCCTCGAACAATGGAATCGCCAACGAGTCGTATTTCCGGTTCATCAGCATCTTCGAAACCTAAAACAGAAAACTTATTGCTTGTTGTTACTGGTAGACAAGTCTTATGTTTTCTCAATGGGGCTCCATTACGCACTCGAACGAAGGGTTGGGAACTAGGGGAAGAGAGAGGGCTATTAAAACTATTTATATTATTAGTAGAAAGTGAGGCAGGAGGGGTCGTAACTGGAGTCTCAAGAGATTCTTCTTTTGCCGTCAGGAGCATCACGCTTTCTTCAAGCCTCACCCTGGCCTCACTCTCACGTTCGAACTCGTTCCTCAGGACTTCCGTTCTTGAGCACCACCTGCAAACTAACTGTTCATTATTATTTGCCCTTGTAAACGCGTAAGCGGAAAATTTCCCTTCACAGCGACTGCAAGTACTTGACGGGGTGCCATGCTTTTAATTAGTTAAAAAACAAAAAAAACAAAAAACGAGCATTTGGAAATTAATAAATTACAACGTAGGTCTACCGCGTGTTTATTGTGCCGTCACCTGCGAAAACCCGCAAAAATGTTCTTGAAACGCAGAAACAGTTTCTTGTAACACAATTTTATGCTAAATGAATATATAATTAAGCTACCGACGAAAGATCTGTTGAAGAAAAAGTATTATATATCAAATTATCAAACACACACTAAAATCGGGTACAGAAGTAAGCGGAAGATAAAGAATTCACGCAGAGTGTCACTAACTTAAAGAAAGATCTATTATAACTTCAATTTACTCATCGAGTATTTACAGTGACCTTCGAGAATAAACAATTTGTAATAAGGATCCGTCTCCCCTAACAACCGAATTTTTTATTCTTTATTACAAACTGGTGAAGAAGTAGGGGATAAACGGATTTTTTATTACAACTGGTGTTAGAAGTGGGATCTTCCTTTTCTGATACCCCCTCAAAAAAAAACCTAAGTGAAAAGTGACAAAAAGTGCTCTCCAAGTGCAACAGACGGCGACGAACGACAACGTGAGGGTCACACGATTGAGAACCGTTGCGTGGGCTGCTGCTGCTCAGGCCGAGTCGACATCGCAACTTGCCACTGGACACCAAGCCGCAGGAAGAGTAAACTTTCCCACCAACGCGGAAAGAGAGGTAAGCGACCCATCTTGTGTTGCGAGAGGTTTTAGAGGACGAGTGGAGAGCCTCCTATAGGGAGCAGTTCCCCTAAATTAACCCCATCAAACCTTCATTTCTTTCCCCCAAAATTTTGATATAAATAGAGTACCTTTCCTTCCAATCGGTTCCCCTTGACTCGAGTTTGAGACTGATCCGGTTCAGAACCTATTTTTAGCACAATTTAGCGATTCAAATTTGGTCGAGTTTTGGCCGATCTCATTCGAGAACATTCCTCTTGGCCAAGAAGAAATCAGTCCCAACCATGTATCAGCAACCACTCCCTACACACTTCCCTCATCCCTATGTTCCCCCTTTCTATCCAGGGTATCGTCACTTGTATTCCCCTAATGTAGGCTTCCCCAATCCACACGTTAATATTGTCCCGTATAACACTAGTAATGCACCCAAATTTCATACAAAAAATGCCGGGTATAAGCACGCTCGATGTCTTCTATGTGGGGACAGGGAACACCTAACCTAGCTCCTCAGTGCCACCTGATTGAAAAGGTGAAGATATTGAAGGAGAGGGAAAGGGTGCGTGAAAGGGAAGAGAGCTATAGGCGAGAGAATGAAAGAGATCATCGGAGGGAATGGGCCCCAAGAGGAGACCGACGGTATGAAGATTACGAAAGAAGAGGAAGTAGGTACTCTTCCCCTTCCGAATATTCGAGAAGACGAACTTCTCGCCGTATGAGAGAAATAGAGATAACTATGGTAACCCCAGATATGACAACAGGCATGAGGGTAACCCAAGATACAACAGGTATGAGGGTAACCCGAGATACGAGAACAGGTATGAGGGTAACCCTAGATACAACAACAGGTATGAGGGTAACCCAAGATACGACAACAGATATGAGAATCGGTACGAAAATCGGTATCGTTCACCGTCGCCCTATGAACGAAGAAGAAGGGACTATTCCCCTTACGACAGAGACTACTCCCCTTACGACAGGAGAAACGGAGGTTACCCCTCCCCCGACAGGAATGGAGGCAGGTATCCCGACAGAAGAACGGACCGAAGTCCGTCACCCTATCGGAGATACGATAAGGAAAGAGAACCTAACCGCGGAAGACGCCCAGAAAAAGAATGGAAAAAAGGGCGAGATAATTCTCCGTGGCCCCGAAGAAAGGACCCCTCAACCGAAAGGGACCTTTTTCCCCGTCGAGAGTCATTTAAGGAGGAAGAAGAGCCAACACACAAGACAAAAGAATTTAAATTGAAGTCGATATTGGTAAGGAGAAAGAAGACAAAGGCAGGAACTGGGACAAAAGAGATAAAGGTGAAAAAGTGAAAGTGAACGAAAGAAATGAAAGACGCAGCTTCAATAATGATACGAAAGAGCAGTGTCTAAATGTTTATGAAACGAGCAATATTGAAAGTGCATATACGGTGCAAGAGGTCGAAGCGAGTCTGCAGAAAAATCTGACCTTGAGAGCGGAGTCTGCCTCATGCAGACCTCATAACGAGTGCGAGGAAAGAACAGAAAATGACCTTGACTTTGAGGTAGAATCTCGGTCAGAGGACACAGACGAGGTGAAAACGATAGCGGTGTGTAAGAGAAGAATGTATGAAATGTTCGAATTAAGCGAGAAAGAAATGGAAACAATGCAAGAATTAAAATCTGAGAGCTCGATGAATGATAGTGTGATAGATGAGAACACGAAAAACCGAAGGGAAATTGATCCCCCAACCTAAGCAAAATGGGTAATCGGAGAAGATGACGTGTGTTCATGTGACGTAAGTATGAGACATAACATGACGAAGAGTGATTCGCGTCTATATTGTGGGAACGGAAGTAGTTTGAATCTGGTGAATGACGATATAAACTGCGAAAGTAAATTAAAAATAAAAACGAGTGAGAAGAACACCGTGAAAATGGACGCGGATGGACTGGCTATACAGGAAATGATGGAATTCGGCGAAAGAGACATGAATGAAGTAGCTCCCTCGAATGATTGCCCCTGGGAATCGACCAGGGTAGAAATAAACGTGAGGGAGAATGCAGAGCAACAAATAATTAATGAAAACGATCCCATGATGTCCTTTGAACTTTTGAACGAAGGGACCCATGTTTGTCTAACAAGAAAAGGGTCAATTAACACTGTTGAATTTCGACCCCCAAGTCGAAATTACGAATCATAGCCGTAACGCGGTAAATGACGAAGTCCTAACCACCGTGGGACAAATAGAAACAAAAATAGGCATTGAGCGCGAGAAATATGATCTTACTGCGTTGCTCGTTAAAGAATTGCCTGAGAGATTAAACTTTATTTTAGGGGCGGATTTCATCCGAGTAAATCTCATACATATTGCAGGTAAAGGCACGGGGTTTGTGGCTTATATAAATGAGATCCAAATCCCCTTCAGTACGTAATTGATGGGAGCCCCTAACCAAGAAGACCAAAACGCGGAGAGAAAGGAAGTAGACAACCTCCCTCTCCCATTAGTACGAGGGTCCACTTCCATTGCCCCTTTAGCTGGAGCAATTTTAGAAGCACGAACTCCTTCCCCGTTGAAGGAGGAATCTACTCTAATCGTAGAGGCGAGAGAAACCCATTTAAACCTGAGGGTAGAACCGCAACTAGTTTGCGTGAACGAAGAAAGGAATGTATCCGTTATCGTGCGAAATGAATCCGCCAACGATAGAGTTAAAGTCACGGGAGAAAGGACAAAGCTGGCGGGAGAAGTTTTACAATACTGTGATTGCGAAGAGAAAAAACCGTGTAGCGAGCCAAACGAATGCTCTTCCAACGGCGAAGAACCCAAGAAAGAAGTGAGTCAAAAAGAGATCAATCGATTCATGAACCATAAGCGTAAATGGTCTGAAGTTGAAATTTCAGAGGAAATTTATAACATGAAAATGATGAGCGAATTCTCGTTAACCCCTCAGTCTGCAGAGCCGGAAAGAAGGGAAGTACGAAAATTTGTGAAAAATACTAAAGTAGACCCCGAAGAAGGGAATGGATTAAAAACTCTTCTTAAGGACCATATTGGACAAAAGAGGAGAAAATTAAACGAGACCGAAAATGTGACCGAAGAAGAACCAAACGAGATGAATTGCGGACGCCAGAGAAATAAACGCAATTATAGTGACGAGACGAAAAGGAAAGGGGAGATAACGAACGAACCGCACCGTTTCCGCTGTTGTCACGACGAGACGAATAATTTGCGGTCACACGCAGGTCGACCACCAGACAGAGGCGTACCAATACTTTTTGCAGCTCGGGGCGAAAATGCCCACGCCCCCCCCCCCCTGCAACAATTTTCAATTTAAAAACAATTCCTTTACAAAAATACACTTCTAAACAAAACTTTTATTGGAAGAAAAACTTAAATAAAGCAACTTCAATTTTAACAATACTACATAATGTACCGTACATAATACACTACATAATTTTAACAATAACTATATAATGTATAATACCTAGTTAAATTTTCGGACTTTCATAACAGAAAATTCATGAATGATTTTTTCTAGGTCCATGTCTCTGCAACTTCGCGTTCAATTGAAATAATCGCCAAATTGCTCAGTCTAGATTGACTTATAGTTGACCTGAGGTAAGTTTTTATAAGTTTCAGTTTCGAGAAACTTCGTTCGCAACTTGCCACGGACATGCATGTAGTTAGACAGATCCGGAGGGCAATTGTTATACGAGGCAAAGATTCCACTAGATCCCATTTAACGATCCAGTGAAGTAGTTTTAACATATCCCAGTTCTTTGGATCATCGTCGACGCTTATGCTTTCGAAACTGAGCAAATGTCTGCGCAAACGCTTTATTTCTTCCAGTAGACTTCCTGGATTAATGTCATTGTAGATGGAAGAAAAATTATTGACCTTGGTATTAATTTCTTCATCTTTGGACTGATTCAAAAGGTACGAAGGAGACAGAAATTCAAAGCGATCATTCATGTTTTTAAGACAAACTGTGCGTTTTTCAATTTCTGCTAATAAACGATCGATGATTTCAAAAAATTCTCTGCGTACATCCTCTTGCGGTCAATCCAGCATCACGAGCTTGCTCTCCAGGCATTCTTCTCCGTCTCCTGACTCTGCGGTCTATACTGATATCCATTTCATTACAGAACTCTTCGGCGGCATCTGCAGCGTTTGGTACTACTGCCTCTCGTTCATTAGTTAAAAACACGGATAAAGAGTTCATTTTTAATGCACACTGATCCAAAGCAAGTCCCTTTCTTTGAAAATATAGCTGAGCATCATTGATTTCTTTCAGCACTGGATCCCAGAAAAATAAGTACACAATGAATATGTATGACATGATGGAGGTCAACAGAGTTTCAGCATCGCCCTTTGTGTCCAGATTTTCGGAGACCCCTTCACTCAGTTCTTCCAAGGCACTAACAACGTAAGTCAAGTTCTTCTTAAGACTAAAAACAGCATCATACTTAGCACTCAACCGCGTATCAGAGACTCGCTTGACAGTGATTTTGGAATGTTTTGTTAAGACATCCCAACGATGAGTAGAGGAAGAAAAGTAGACGAAAATTCGTTTAATTGTTCCAAAGAAAGTTACAGCATTAGGACTCAGTCCCGCGGCATGAACTCCAGCAAAGTTCAGCGAGTGGTTATTGCAAGGAATGAAAACAGCGTGTTTGCTAACATCAAGAATTCTGCGTTGAACTCCAAGATGAATACCTGCCATCGTAGCAGCATTGTCATACCCTTGACCATAACAATTCTGGATATCCAGCCCATCCTCACGGAGCTTAGTGACAATGAGATCAGTAACTGCCTCAGCAGTCTTCCCCTCTAATTTAATAAAATCAACGAAGGATTCCTTCACCTCTACATTACCATCTTTAATCGACACATAGCGAATTACCTGAGACATCTGATCAATATGCGATATATCTGGTGTACTATCGAAAATTATTGCAAAGTACTTTGCACTAGACACATTATCAATTATACATTTTCGAACATTATAGCCGATTAGTGTGATGAACTCATTTTGAATGTTAGGTGACAAATACGTAGTGGATATCTTGTCAGTCATTCGTATTTTTGTAAGATGTTCCCTAATTACTGGGTCATATTTGCCCATTAGTTTTATTAACTCCAAAAAGTTTCCAGAATTGCCAGCTAGCCCAGCTTCTTCATTTAAGTTCTCTCGGTGCCCTCGGAATGCAAGATCTTGTTTTGCCAAGAACATGATGCAGTCATAAATTCGTCTCAGTATTTCTTTCCACTTAGCAGTAGCATGTTTTATTTGCAACTGATGTGCATTATCTATTGTAGCATTCAACTGAAGGCGCATAGACAACTCTTTCCATTGTTCAAAGCATCGAGTATGATATGGACTGTTTTCATGTTCAGGTACTCTTGGATTCAGTTTCCTCCAGGCAAAAAATCCTTCTTCTTTTCCGAATGCACTGGAGATGTTGTTGAAAAGACGACAGCAAAAGCAATGCAAGCTACATTTTGAAGGTGAGAAGATTAGCCATGACCTTTCAATTTTTTCGCCATTTTCCAAAGTTTTGAAATACCAAACTTTTGACATTGACCTATTGTTTGAATCAGCTGGAAAGGGTCCATTCATGTTTTTCAAATGTGATGGTCCACGTTTAATGAGTTCGATTCTCAAATTGTCCGTCATTGGAACGGGCCAGTTGCCAGAATCGTTAAACAGACTCTGTGGGTGATGGGTGGGTGGGTGACTTTGTAATGTAGATGAGGGTTGATCCTGATTATTTGGGGGTTCACTTGAAGTTGCCGCTTGAATATCTATCTCTAAAGATATATCACATTGCGGTTGATCTCCTTGCTTCCCAGAAGGCACTGAAGGTGTGTCTGAGAATCCCATTAACTGATGAAATCGCTTAGCAGCACGCTTGCCTTCCTCCTCTTTTTTTCGCGAAGATTTTGTATGCAGCACCACTCAGTCTCTGTCGTTTGCTCATGTTTGCTAATTCAGTAGGGTATCTGCAAAATAAAACCAACCATTAATTATTAACATCATCAAAGCTCAAAGAATGCAAAGCCTACCTAAATAATATAGGGAAAGCCTGAAAATAGGGCTGGCAACCTTTCTGATGTGAAAATTTAACGCAACTATTTGTGGAAATTAGTGCATTGAGGGGCATATATAGCATTTAATGATGATTTTTCATCAAAACCATGGATATTTTGTACACAAATAACGTGCGACAATGATGAGATATAATTTTTTGGAGGGTTGCATTTTAAAACATAAAAACCCAAAATTTTGCATACTGCGCCCGCCTGACAGTAATTTGCCACCCTCGGGAAGTGCCGCTCGGGGCGGTCGCCCCTCTCGCCCCTCCCTTGATACGCCACTGGTTTCACGTTCTAATATCGTGGCGTCTGACTTAGAAATTGGTGGCGAGGGAATATTCACGCGAAAACAGTCGGTATAAATGCATAGGTTGGAAATATAATATGATGAGATAGCATGTTTCGCGCGTCCAAATCAGCTCTCAAATTCCTTGAGTTTAAGAGAATCGAGTGGAAAATTTATAAAAAAGAATTCATTAAGATTTCGAGAGAAGAAATTTTCTTGTTTATCATTGCTTATATAAAATATTTTTGTTTTGTCTTAACGAAATTACTCCTGAATTAATCATGATCCCCGTCCTTTTTAACCTGATGCATTATACACGTTGGGGAGCAAACCTTCTCAAATCACGGAGTCCCTTTTCCAACCAATGGGCTCCCTAATTCGGCAAGGCCCCACGTACACTTTCAGCGCACATCTGTCTGAAGCCCGATTTTGAGATCACTTACATAGTAAACTCCTCGTTTACGAAAGAAACTTTACACCACTTCAACGCTTGCTTGTCACAAGGAATGGATCTCCGGGATGTGACTCGATACCTCCGACGAGTCTCCCTCAAGAAGTCCACCCTCACCCTTGGTTTCGTATTGGGAATCGCCGTCATCGGAATTGCGACCTGAAAGAGATGCTGTCTCCGAGATCCTCCACCGGTACCAACTGCCAGGTTTAAAATCCCTGCATCGGGACCCCTGGAAGCTCAGGTGACCCGATCGCCAACGCCCCCAAGAAGCCCCCTCATGAATTTCGCTTTTCACCGACGAGCCCAAGTTTCGTCAGAAGATTGTCCTCGGCAATTCAGTCATATCGCACCCCAGAATCAGTACCTAACGTTGACTACAAGGAAATGGGCATTCCCGTAATTAAGACTTAAACCATTTCTCCCATCTGGCCCCGTTGTGTTTTTCTCCATTTTTTAATACTTACGAAAAAAACGACCGAATGAAGGTAGTTTAATTTATTGAATTAAATTTACATGGTAGAATTGAATTGCTAAAGTAATAACTTCATTCGGTAGTTAGTGCGTAACTAACTAATAATTAATGATAAGTGTTTAATTTAATTAAATAAGTAATATTTTCCTTCAGTGATTAGTGCTTAACGAATTGGTAATTATAACATTATAACATTATAACAATTTACAAGCCTTACTGAAATGACCTCTCTTTATGTAACTAAGTTTCTCCGTCTGTGTATTTCAAATTTTCTCCCTGCTATATCGCTTTCCTTTGTTTATTTTAAAAGCATATTAATTTATAAAAACCATTATATCATTTTGTGTCATAAGGTGAGATTGCGAAAGTCTCTCGAAAGCAACTTTCTGTAAATAGCGATCAGATGCTGACGTTGCGGTAAGGCTTGCAATCGAATTAATTGCTGACCGTAGCTGATAACTAAATTATACTGCAAAATATAAATTCATATAATTTCATTCAGTTAACTAATAATGTAGGCCCTCGTAACGTAGGCTTTCGTCTTTCGGTTGAGTATTTAAATTTTAGTATAGAAAAAAGAAAAAAGTTTTTCCATTTTTACTTATAAAATTTATGAACTTTATGAGATTTATGAAAATTAATTAGTCATCCCTTTGAAAAACTGTCGTTAGCCGACTCGTCGTACGAATTATTCCTCCTAAAGAAAGCACTTTCCACCCCAAGTTACAAAAATTAGTCGTCCTAAACCGGTAGACGCAGTTTTCATGATATTAACGTAAATGAAAATGAAACTATAGGGTGTCCCAAAAAAAACTATATACTCTTTATAGCACCATATATTTTATAATTTAAAAAAACCCAAACAATATATTGTTATAGCAATTGCCAATGAAAGGTAAATTAGTAATCTAAGTGATCGAAATGTTATAGCGAGTTGTTTGCATATAAAATTTAATTAACTACGCCAAGTGCTCAAAATGTTCTCCGGCGGCATGAATGCACTTTCAATACAACAAAATCGTGTGGTCTGATGAAGCTACCTTCAAGCTGAATGGCACAGTAAATCGACACAACTGCAGGTACTGGTCACTTGATAATCCACACGTTTATGTGGATAAACATGTTAATTTACCAGGATTAACAGCATAGTGTGGTTTATCATCCAGGGGTTTGGTTGGACCATTTTTCTTTAATGGGACAGTTACAGGTGCCGCATATCTCGACATGCTGCGGACAGAAATTATACCTGCAGTTCGGGAGTTGTTTGGAAACGACGACTTTTACTTTCAACAAGATGGAGCCCTCCCCTCATTATCATTGTGATGTCAGAAGGTACCTCGATGAAACGTTGCCTAACCGTTGGATAGGACGAAGAGGAAGCGTTGAGCATCCTCCACGTTCACCGGACTTGACTCTACTTGATTTTTACTTATGGGGCTACCTGAAGGATGCAGTTTATGGTACAAAACCTGCAACACTCGAACACCTTAAGGATGCAATTAGGGAAAAGTGCGGACCATCACAGCATCCACATTAGTCCATGTCTGCGAATCAGTTAGTCGACACATTCAAAAGTGCGGACCATCACAGCATCCACATTAGTCCATGTCTGCGAATCAGTTAGTCGACACATTCAAAAGTGCATTCATGCCGCCGGAGAACATTTTGAGCACTTGGCGTAGTTAATTAAATTTTATATGCAAACAACTCGCTAAACATTTTGATCACTTAGATTACTAATTTACCTTTCATTGGCAATTGCTATAACAATATATTGTTTGGGCTTTTTTAAATTATAAAATATATGATGCTATAAAGAGTATATAGTTTTTTTTAGGACACCCTGTATATTGAAGGCTGATCCGTTTCCCCATCGGATTATTTAATTTAGGGAAAGGCGTTGCCCTTATAAGGCATTCAAAAATTAAAATTTCCCCATATAATGTGATCTTCTTGCTATGTGTTTCTCTTCTTAAACCTACCCTTTCCTTGATTATATATTGGTTATGCGGTGAGTAAACAAACATTTTCAATACACTCGGTATTTATTCTATGAATGTAATTTTCAGAATAAATCCGCATGTTGTTTAACTCACAGTATTTATTATGTAAATTTCATTTTTAGCTTATTGATTTGACAACTTTAAATTTATTCATAAATAGTAAGCAAGTTTAACTAGGTTAATGTTCAATTGAATTTCTCACATTTTCATTGTAACTACGAGTTCTAACGTATCTGGATAGACATAAGTAACCTAAATTCGTGTTTTAAGAATTGCCTCTCCACTACGAATCATTTCCGCTCACGGAACATCTATCTTTCTGTATTCACGGACCATGGAAGTCCTTCGTTCGGCCTCAAGTTCTCTCAGGAACTCATTACTTTTTTTTTCTTTTTTTTGGAAGGAACGAATTTGTTATATACAAGCCACTCGATTTCCCATAATACCCCATGTTTTATCTTCAGTATTTAAAACAGCACTTGAGATAAACTTCGAGTGTCGTCGACTCGTGCGACGCTTCTCCCCCACTTTTTACTTTGTTCTTAAATGCTTGCCTCGGCGCGTTATGGACTCGTAAGAGGGATGGAGCACGAAAACAGAAGCGGACCCGTCAGAAAAGATCTGGCGCTTCGTCGGGAAAGAGTGAAAGGCCGGGTAGCGCTTGGTGATTCTCTGAGTAGGCCTTGAAAGGATTTGCTCGTTAAAGACTAAATTTGAGAGTTATTGAGTGAGATTCGAGATTTGAGTTCGAGATATGGAGTTTGAGAGAATATTGAGATTTGAGTTTATGAGGAAATATTGAGAGCCGTTAGCCTAAACTGCGAGGGATGTAGTGGATGGGCAACGATAGAACTTAAATTATTTAATTAATGTTAAGACTAGTTTAAAAAAAAACCTGAACATGACCGTACTATATTTCGAATTTGAGACTGAACTTGTAGCCAAACGTGACTTAAAAATTTATTGATTAAAAGCTATTCAAACCAACTCTTTCATTATCAAACACACTAAAATCGGGGGTACAGAAGTAAGCGGAAGATAAAGAATTCACGCAGAGGGTCACTAACTTAAAGAAAGATCTATTATAACTTCAATTTACTCATCGAGCATTTACAGTGACCTTCGAGAATAAACAATTTGTAATAAGGATTCGTCTCCCCTGACAACAGACTTTTTTATTCTTTATTACAAACTGGTGAAGAAGTAGGGGATAAACGGATTTTTTATTACATATATATATATTTTATTATATATATATTTTATTATATATATATATATATATATATATATATATATATATATTATATATATATATATTATATATATATATATATATATATATATATATATATATATATATATATATATATATATATATATATATATATATTATATATATAATATATATATATATATATATATATATATATATATATATATATATATATATATATATATATATATATATATACCAGATGTCCCACAAAAAAGTACACCCAACTTTAGATTGTACTAACTCCTCCAAAAATTGAGATATTTTGGATCTGTTTGTTTGATTTAATATAGCAAATTATTCTTTGTTAACGTTCAAATTTATTCATGTTTAAACGATTTAGTGTTTAAGCATCTGCTTTTAACTGAAGGGTACAACAAAATGGATTGCGCAAAATTGGTCAATGAAAAAATAATGTGTGTGCTATCGATGTAATGAAAAGACAAATACATAATAATAGATACTTTAACATAATTTTAATAAGATACAAAGCAGATTTTTCTTTATTCCTTATTGCAAAAGTTATGCTTAGTTTCGTTTTCTTTCAACATGACCGCCAATCCTATCGATACAAATCTGGAGTCGAGCTCTCATCTTCCCCATCACTCTTTTGATAAGATCTGGATTGTCTTTTAACAAGTTGTTTTCAGCTGTGATGCGAGTCCTCAAATCATCTAAATTGATAGGTTGTGATGCAAATACTCTATTTTTCGAATGACCCCATAAAAAGTAATCACACGGGGTCAAGTCAGGACTTCTGGGAGGCCATTCAATGTCATGGCCTGTAGCAATTACTCTTTGGTGGAAGACTTCCTGCAAGCGTTCCTTCACAATATAACTCTCCTGTGAGCAGGAGCTCCGTCTTGCACCCACCAAATACGATTAAATCGGTTTCCATAAGTAATACGTATTTGTGGAAGGATTTCTCGGTCTATCATTTCTAGGTAAGCTTCACCATTTAGATTACCATCGTAAAAGACCGGGCTAATTACCGCTCCATTACCGCACAGTCCTACCCAGAGAGACAGTTTTTGTCTAGAGGTATTCTTTTCGTAGATATGATTGTCAGGTGGATGATTTTTTGGTGCATATTGACGACAGATTTGTCTGTTCACTAGACCATTCATAAAAAAGGCCGCCTCATCTCCAACCACTAATTGTTCCGTGAATCTTTCTGGTTTTTCAAGAAATCACTGGGCAAATCTTAGGCGGCGAGGTAGATCTCCTTCAATGAGTTGATGTCGAATTTCCATTCTGTATGGGTACAAATTCAAATCCTCACGAACTATTCGATGAAATGACATGCGTGAGAGTTCTATACCATTTCGCCTGGTGGACACTTTTGGATGTCTCTCTAATAAATGCCGAACATGCTGAATGTTCTCGTCTGTTCTTGCCGTCTTCGGACGGCCTGAACGTCCTTTGTTCAAATTGAGGACCGTTCCTTCTTCTTTGTATTTCCGAACATTCTTCAAAATTGTATGTTTAGTTGGAGAAGCTCTATCGGGAAATTGCAGTTCGAAGGTATTCTGAACTTGTTTTAAGCTTTTAGTTTGCAGATAAGTTGTGACCATGAGAACGCGCTGCCTTCGTGTAAACTGCATGATAAGGGTTTCAAAGTTATTTATAAATTTAGTAATTCAGATTCTTCATTTATATGTATGACTCGTATGTTAGATACAAAATTTCGAATTATTTTTAAAAAATATTTGCAATATCCTTCGACGTAAAAAGTAGCACATTGGTTAAAGCAAGAGGAGCTATCTGGCTGGGAGAAATGATCATTCCGCGCAACCCATTTTGCTGTACCCTTCAGTTAAAAGCAGATGCTTAAACACTGAATCGTTTAAACATGAATAAATTTGAACGTTAACAAAGAATAATTTGCTATATTAAATCAAACAAACAGATCCAAAATATCTCAATTTTTGGAGGAGTTAGTACAATCTAAAGTTGGGTGTACATTTTTGTGGGACATACGGTATATATATATATATATATATATATGACCAATTTCCAGACGGTACCTCCGAGGACACAACGTATGTTATTCATGTCGGTACTAATAACGTTTTAAATTCTAGATCGGAAGAACTGCTGGCTAGGTACAGGGACTTACTAGAGCGATTAAAGGAAAAAACTAATAAGATTGTTTTAACAGGCATACTTCCTCGAATTATCCAACGTAACGATTTCTACAGCAAGGCGACCTATATTAACAATAACCTAAAGTCTCTTTGCCAACAGGAAGGAGTGCATTTTGCGAATTTTTGGAACAGTTTCTATGGCAGGAGGGACTTGTTCCTCGTAGATAGACTTCATCTTAATGACGTTGGAGCTGCGCGTTTAGGAAGACTATTTCATAATACTGTCTTCTTTTCAGGCTGCCGTAACTCGAACGGTCCCAGCGTAAATTCACAAATTTCCCCTGCGCTCGCGAAGGTGTCGCAATTACAAACAATTTGAAGGTTTTATCCTTAAATGCTCGTAGCCTACGAAATAAAATAAACGAATTTTTTTCTTTAATTGCTTGTAAAGACTATGATATAACTGCGATAAATGAATCGTGGCTTAGCACTGAAACTCGTGACTTTGTAGGGGAGTATCAAATTAAAGGTTATAGACTTTTTGTTAAAAACAGAATAGGTAGGCGAGGAGGCGGTGTTATGTTGTATATCAAAGATAATATAGCGAACGTTATAGAAGTAAAGCACACAATTCCGGAACCGATAGATTCTACTATAGCAGAACTTAAATTGAACGATTTCAAACTTGTTGTTGCGGTTATATATAGGCCCACTAATCAAACAGCTGATACGGACGAAGCGTTATATCGTGAACTAAAGAGAATAATCGGTAGTGAGCAGGATTTAGTTATGGGTGACTTTAATTGCGCCAACGTGAATTACGATACAAAGCAGGGAGACGCGGAAGGTAATCGTTTAGTTAATTTTCTCGAGGATAGCTTTCTTATTTAAAAGGTTGGGGAACCTACGAGGTTGGACAGTATTTTCGATTTAGTAATAAATAAGGATGATAGTCTAATTACTGATCTTCAAGTAATAGAACCATTAAGCATTACGATCACAATATGGTAGAGTTTGTCCTCTCAGTAAGTCACTCGAAACCAACTAACTCGACTAAAATTCCTAACTTCCAGCACGCAGACTTCAGTAAATTTCGAAATAAATTGTCACACGTCAATTAGGAAAACGTAATGGGGAACTCCAACGCAAAACTAATGTGGGAATCGTTCGAAACAGTATTTAGGACTATAAATGAGGAATGTGTACCGTACAAAATTAAGCGTGCGAAAGTAAACAACAAGCCCTTGTGGTTTACTTCTAGAGTAGGAGACATTATAAAGAGTAGAGATAGGGCTTATAGGCTACATAAGTGCGATAAAGACAATTTGTGGTTACGAAACAACTACATGTCTCTAAGGCGTGAAGCGAAAAGTGTAATAAAAAAGTCCAAGCGCGACTCTGAAATCTCCATAGCTCGTGACGGTAAGGAAAACCCCAAGCGATTCTTTCAATACGTCAATAATAGAAATCCACTAAAAAGTGTGTTGGGGCCTTTGAAAAATGTAAACGGAAATCTAGTTTCTGAAAACAAGGAAATGGCTACCTTGCTAAACGAATTTTTTGCGTCAGTTTTTAATATAGAAGATGTAACGAATATCCCTACGGACATAGACATAATACCTTTTGATAATGCTAATATTTTAGATAATATCGTGGTTAGTGAAGGGGAGGTAATGCGCTATATTGATAAAAAGAAAACGTGTAAATCACCGGGGCCGGATTCCATATATCCCATACAACTAAAAGAATTAAAAGATAGCATTGTTGTGCCGTTAACAAAGATTTTTGATGCGTCTATTTCTGAGGGGTGCGTACCAGATAATTTCAAGTTCGCAAACGTAACACCTGTCTTTAAGAAAGACGATAAAGGTGCGGCAGGAAATTATAGGCCAATCAGTTTAACGTCTGTTGTAGGTAAGCTACTGGAATTATTAATTAGGGATCGTATATTTGAACACTTAGAATTGCATAAACGAGTTAGAAATACGCAGCACGGTTTTAGGCGAAACAAATCTTGCTTAGCTAATCTTTTAGAATTTTTCAAAACCGTGGTTGACGTTTACGATAGACATACGGCGGTTGATGTAGTGTATTTAGATTTTCAAAAAGCGTTAGACCCCGTGCCGCACAAAAGACTCATTGAAAAAACTAAGGCTCATGGAATCAGGGGTGTAGTAATAAATTGGCTAGAAGAGTGGTTGCGAGGTAGGAAACAGAGAGTGGTCGTTGATGGAGCGGAGTCGTGTTAGGCTAATGTAGCGAGTGACGTTCCTCAGGGTTCTGTATTGGGCCCCTTGCTTTTCTTATATATATTAACGATTTACATGTCGGCCCAGTCAGTACAGTTTCAAAGTTTGCGGATGACACGAAGCTGGATGGTAGGGCGATTAATGACGAAGATAGAGGTAAAATCCAGGAAGATCTGAATAAAATCGTTGATTTGGTCAGTCACATGGCAAATGAGATTTAACGTCGATAGGTGCAAAATTTTGCATATAGGTTCGCGTAACGGTAATTTTGCGTATAGTATGTCAGGGAAAGAGTTAACAAGCGTAGAGCAGGAAAAAGATTTAGGAGTTATAGTCACTGGTGGTTTAAAAGTAGCGAAAAAAAGTACAGCAGCGGTCAATAAGGCGAACAAAGTGTTAGGTTTTATAGCTCGAAATTTTGAGTACAAATCGCGCGATATTATAGTTCCTCTTTATAACTCATTAGTTAGACCCCTTTGGAGTACGCGATCCAATTTTGGAATCCGCATATGCGCAAAGATATAGACAAAATCGAAAGAGTTCAAAGACGAGCAACTGAGATGATTCCGTCGCTTAGGTCAAAGTTGTACGAGGATAGGCTTAATGAGTTAAAATTGACTACACCCGAGACTCAGAGGCTAAGGGGTGATCTAATCCAGGTGTTCAAAATTATGAATGGGTTCGATAACGTAGATAGAGATAGCTTTTTCGAAATATCTCAATATAGTAGTACTAGAAATAACTGGTGTAAGTTGACAAGTAGAAGGTTCGAGACAACAGTTACCAAAAACTATTTTACGCACAGAATAGTAAATACCTGGAATAGTTTGCCGGTAGAAGTAATTAGTAGCACGTCTATAAACATGTTTAAAAATCGATTAGACGCATATGTTGATAGATTTGGTATAGTTTAAGGTAGTAAAATTAAGGCTTTGTGGGGATAGATCCCACAGCTCAACACAAGTGTTGTGGGATAGGGAGGCAGCATCTTGGGTTAGGGGATACTCTATGTCCTTACACACCCCATGTAAAGAGATTCCTCTGCCGAGCGGTGCCCCCCATAGTACTGTGAGGTATTGAAAAACTAATGATCTTCACTTGCCCCACAAACACCTTGAAATGGGAGACCCAAAATGGGTGCATACACATTTCTACATTACTGTACAGTCTTTACAGCCACAAAGCTTTAATTTTACTACCTTAAACTAAACCCATTCTATCAACATATGCGTCTAATCGATTTTTAAACATGTTCATAGACGTGCTACTAATTACTTCTACCGGCAAACTATTCCAGCTATTTACTATTCTATGCGTAAAAAGGTTTTTGGCAACTGCTGTCTCGAACCTTCTACTTGTCAATTACACCCGTTTTCTTAGTACTATTATATTGAGATATTTCGAAAAAGCTATCTCTATCTACGTCATCGAACCCATTCATAATTTTGAAAACCTGTATTAGATCACACCCTTAGCCTCCTAGTGTCGAGTGTAGTCAATTTTAACTCCTTAAGCTTATCTTCGTACGACTTTGACCTAAGCGACGGAATCATCTCAGTTGCTCGTCTTTGAACTCTTTCGATTTTGTCTATATCTTTGCGCATATGCGGATTCCAAAATTGGATCGCGTACTCGAAATGGGGTCTAACTAATGATTTATAAAGACGAACTATAATATCGCACGATTTGTACACAAAATTTCGAGCTATAAAACCTAACACTTTGTTCGCCTTATTGACCGCTGCTGTACTTTGTTTCGCTACTTTTAAATCACCAGTGACTATAATTCCTAAATCTTTTTCGTGCTCTACGCTTGTTAAATCTTTCCCTGACATACTATACGTAAAATTACCGTTACGCAAACCTATATGGAAAATTTTGCACTTATCAACGTTAAATCTCATTTGCCATGTGACTGACCAATCAACGATTTTATTCAGATCTTCCTGGATTTTACCTCTTTCTTCGTCATTAATCGCCCTACCACCCAGCTTCGTGTCATCTGCAAACTTTGAAACTGTACTGACTAGGCCGACATCTAAATCGTTAATATATAAAAGAAAAAGCAAGGGGCCCAGTACAGAACCCTGAGGAACGCCACTCGCTACATTAGCCCAACACGACTCCGCTCCATCAATGACCACTCTCTGTTTCGTACCTCGCAACCACTCTTCTAGCCAATTTATTACTACACCCCTGATTCCATGAACATTAGTTTTTTCAATGAGTCTTTTGTGCGGCACGGTGTCAAACGCTTTTTGAAAATCTAAATACACTACATCAACCGCCCGATGTCTATCGTAAACGTCAACCACGCTTTGGAAAAATTCTAAAAGATTAGTTAAGCAAGATTTGTTTCGCCTAAAACCGTGCTGCGTACTTCTAACTAGTTTATGCACTTCTAAGTGTTCGACTATACGATCCCTAATTAATGATTCCAGTAGCTTACCTACAACAGACGTTAAACTAATTGGGCTATAATTTCCAGCCGCACCTTTATCGTCTTTCTTAAAGATAGGTGTTACGTTTGCTAACTTGAAATTATCTGGTACGCACCCCTCAGAAATAGACGAATTAAAAATCTTTGTTAGGGGCACAACAATGCTATCTTTTAATGCTTGTAGTTGTATGGGATATATGGAATCTGGCCCCGGTGATTTACACGTTTTCATTTTATCAATATAGCGCATTACTTCCCCTTCACTAACCACGATATTATCCAAAATATTACTCTTATCAAAAGGTATTTTGTCCATGACCGTAGGAATATTCGTTACATCTTCTACAATAAAAACGGACGTAAAAAATTCGTTTCGTAATGTAGCCATTTCCTTGTTTTGAGAAACTAGATCTCCGTTTACATTTTTCAAAGGCCCCAAGACACTTTTTACTGGATTTCTATTACTGACGTATTGAAAGAATCGCTTGGGGTTTTCTTTACCGTCAAGAGCTACGGAGATTTCAAATTCGCGCTTGGACTTTTTTATTACACTTTTCTCTTCACGCCTTAGAGAGATGTAGTTGTTTCGTAACCACAGATTGTCTTTTTCGCACTTATATAGCCTATAAGCCCTATCTCTACTCTTTAGAGTGTCTCCTACTCTAGAAGTAAACCACAAAGGTTTGTTGTTTACTTTCGCACGCTTAATTTTGTACGGTACACATTCCTCATTTATAGTCGTAAATACCGTTTCGAACGATTCCCACATTAGATTTGCGTTGGAGTTCCCAATTACGTTTTCCTAATTGACGTGTGAAAATTTATTTCAAAATTTAGTAAAGTCTGCGTGCTGGAAGTTAGGAATTTTAGTCGAGTTAGTTGGTTTCGAGGGACTTACTGAGAGGACAAACTCTACCATATTGTGATCGCTATTGCTTAACGGTTCTATATATATATATATATTATGTATATTACGTATATATATATATATATATATATATATATATATATATATATATTACGTATATATATACACCTTACCTTATGTTGTTTCGTGTGTTGGTCTCTCTTCACACGGAGGTCAAGCTGGTGGCCCCGCCTCTATACCATATATAATATATATAATATATATATATATATATATATATATATATATATATATGTTATAATGTTTCAGACCAACAAAGACCCTAGGATCCACTCATGGCTGGTCTACCTAACTGTGTTCGTAATTGTCTATTGTGTATGTCCTCCGTGGTGGCGGAGGGAACCTACAATTTTACGTGGGTTCCGAACCGCAAGAAAATAAGAAATTTCTGTAACAACTGCCTGTACATTGGCAACTACCAATTTTTACAAAGCTAAATAATTATCAATTTAAAACTAATTAATTATCGATTTAAAACTAAAGATAGAATCTCTGGATCCAGAGGATCAAGTGATAATACACTACTATCCACAAATATGTTACACTCTATATCTATTTATAACCGACATGCAAATATATCACATCCAAAGAATCCAGTCAATTTGACTACGGTATCCATCAATACTAGTACCTTGCCAACGAAAAATAAGTCACGGTCCATATCGATTGCGGACCAAGTCAAAATTTACCACCATATACATTACAATATATATACTTAGGAGGAAAAGTGTAGGTGTGGCTGTAAAGACTGTACAGGAGTGTAGAAATATGTGTGCACCCATTTTGGGTCTCCCATTTCAAGGTGTTTGTGGGGCATGTGAAGATCATGAGTTTTTCAATACCTCACAGTACTATTGGGGGCACCGCTTGGCAGAGTAATCTCTTTAAATGGGGTGTGTAAGGACAGAGAGTATCCCCTAACCCAAGATGCTGCCTCCCTATATCCCACAACACTTGTGTTGAGGTGTGGGATCTATCACCACAAAGCCTTAATTTTATTATCTTAAACTATACCCATTCTATCACATATGCGTCTAATCGATTTTTAAACATGTTTATAGACGTGCTACTAATTACTTCTACCGGCAAACTATTCCAGCTATTTACTATTCTCTGCGTAAAAAAGTTTTGCAACTGCTGTCTCGAACCTTCTACTTGTCAACTTACACCCGTTATTCTTAGTACTATTATATTGAGATATTTCGAAAAAGCTATCTCTATCTACGTTATCGAACCCATTTATAATTTTGAAAACCTTATTAGATCACCCCTTAGCCTCCTAGTCTCGAGTGTAGTCAATTTTAACTCCTTAAGCTATCTTCGTACGACTTTGACCTAAGCGACGGAATCATCTTAGTTGCTCGTCTTTGAACTCTTTCGATTTTGTTATATCTTTGCGCATATGCGGATTCCAAAATTGGATCGCGTACTCCAAATGGGGTCTAACTAATGATTTATAAGACGAACTATAATATCACGCGATTGTACTCAAAATTTCGAGCTATAAAACCTAACAATTTGTTCGCCTTATTGACCGCTGCTGTACTTTGTTTCGCTACTTTTAAATCACCAGTGACTATAACTCCTAAATCTTTTTGCTGCTCTACGCTTGTTAAATCTTTCCCTGACATATATACACAAAATTACCTTACGCGAACCTATATGCAACATTTTGCATTATGAACGTTAAATCTCATTTGCCATATGACTGACCAATCAACGATTTTATTCAGATCTTCCTGGATTTTACCTCTATCTTCGTCATTAATCGCCTACCACCAGCTTCGTGTCATCCGCAAACTTTGAAATTGTACGACTAGGCCGACATCTAAATCGTTAATATATATAAGAAAAAGCAAGGGCCCAATACAGAACCCTGAGGAACCCAATCGCTACATTAGCCCAACACGACTCCGCTCCATCAACGACCACGCTCTGTTTCCTACCTCGCAACCACTCTTCTAGCAAATTTATTACTACACCCCTGATTCCATGAGCCTTAGTTTTTTCAATGAGTCTTTTGTGCGGCACGGTGTCAAACGCTTTTTGAAAATCTAAATACATTACATCAACCGCCCGATGTCTATCGTAAACGTCAACCACGCTTTGGAAAAATTCTAAAAGATTAGTTAAGCAAGATTTGTTTCGCCTAAAACCGTGCTGGGTATTTCTAACTAGTTTATGCACTTCTAAGTGTTCGACTATACGATCCCTAATTATTGATTCCAGTAGCTTACCTACAACAGACGTTAAACTGATTGGCCTATAATTTTCCGCCGCACCTTTATCCCCCTTCTTAAAGATAGGTGTTACGTTTGCTAACTTGAAATTATCTGGTACGTACCCGTCGGAAATAGACGCATTAAATAATATAAATATATAATATATAATATATATATATATAATATATATACAGGGCGTCCCAAAAAAATGTATACACACTTTAAATACTTATAAAGGCATTTTTTATTAAAATACATTTCATTTTCAAAATGTAATAGAATCTACAGACATTATTTAATTGTTTTTGTCAACGCCTGTTTTCAAACTGACGTCCGTTCTGGTCCAGGCACTGCTGATAACGCGAAGCAATGGAATCGCAAACATCACGAAACATTTCGTTTGGTATTTGTGTGCATTCTCGTTCAATGGCTGCTCTCAATTCAGCGACTGTTGCAGGTTTTATAGCGTAGACTTTGCCTTTTAAGTATCCCCATAAAAAAAGTCTAGTGGTGCGAGGTCTGGTGAACGCGGAGGGTATTCTACGAAACCCCTTCGTCCAATCCACATCCACATCGTGCCAAGTACCACTCGCAATACTCCACTCTTCGGTCCGGATCATCTTCATTAATAGCATGGACTAATCTTGGAATGTAACTTTTCCATTGACAGCGCTTCAAAATGCGTTGGACAGACGATTCTGAAATTCCTACCTCACGACTCGCTTGCCGCACAGATTTTCTTTGGACTTTGGTGATACGTTTCCAGTACTCTTTCTTGCTTTGTGGGGCTTGTCGATGTCCGTGGTCTTCCGGAACGCTTCTTGTGGACATTCTGAACAGTTCCATCGGCTTCAAACTTATCTCTAATTCGAGTGATGGTAAGTCGCGTTGGTGGATCTGTTTGAAACTCCCTCCTAAACTGTCTTTGCACTTCAACTGCGTTTTCACACTTCCAGTAGCATTTTAGAATGAATTTCCTTTGTTCAAAGCTTAGTCTGACTGCCATTATTAATTCTAATGGGTTTAACTTGGAAAGAAAGAAACATCAATTGAGCTATCAGCTGTTAAAGTGTGTATACATTTTTTTGGGACGCCCTGTATATAATATATATATATATATATATATATATATATATAATATATATATATAATATATATATATATATATAATATATATATATATATATATTTATTATTATATTATATATATATATATTATTATATTATTTAATGCGTCTATTTCCGAGGGGTACGTACCAGATAATTTCAAGTTAGCAAACGTAACACCTATCTTTAAGAAGGGGGATAAAGGTGCGGCGGAAAATTATAGGCCAATCAGTTTAACGTCTGTTGTAGGTAAGCTACTGGAATCAATAATTAGGGATCGTATAGTCGAACACTTAGAAGTGCATAAACTAGTTAGAAATACGCAGCACGGTTTTAGGCGAAACAAATCTTGCTTAACTAATCTTTTAGAATTTTTCCAAAGCGTGGTTGACGTTTACGATAGACATCTGGCGGTTGATGTAGTGTATTTAGATTTTCAAAAAGCGTTTGACACCGTGCCGCACAAAAGACTCATTGAAAAAACTAAGGCTCATGCAATCAGGGGTGTAGTAATAAGTTGGCTAGTAGAGTGGTTGCGAGGTAGGAAACAGAGGGTGGTCGTTGATGGGGCGGAGTCGTGTTGGGCTAATGTAGCGAGTGGCGTTCCTCAGGGTTTTGTATTGGGCACCTTGCTTTTTCTTATATATATTAACGATTTAGATGTCGGCCTAGTCAGTACAGTTTCAAAGTTTGCGGATGACACGGAGCTGGATGGTAGGGCGATTAATGACGAAGATAGAGGTAAAATCCAGGAAGATCTGAATAAAATCGTTGATTTGGTCAGTCACATGGCAAATGAGATTTAACGTCGATAGGTGCAAAATTTTGCATATAGGTTCGCGTAACGGTAATTTTGCGTATAGTATGTCAGGGAAAGAGTTAACAAGCGTAGAGCAGGAAAAAGATTTGGGAGTTATAGTCACTGGTGGTTTAAAAGTAGCGAAAAAAGTACAGCAGCGTCAATAAGGCGAACAAAGTGTTAGGTTTTATAGCTCGAAATTTTGAGTACAAATCGCGCGATATTATAGTTCCTCTTTATAACTCATTAGTTAGACCCCTTTGGAGTAGGCGATCCAATTTTGGAATCCGCATATGCGCAAAGATATAGACAAAATCGAAAGAGTTCAAAGACGAGCAGCTAAGATGATTCCGTCGCTTAGGTCAAAGTTGTACGAGGATAGGCTTAATGAGTTAAAATTGACTACACCCGAGACTCAGAGGCTAAGGGGTGATCTAATCCAGGTGTTCAAAATTATGAATGGGTTCGATAACGTAGATAGAGATAGCTTTTTCGAAATATCTCAATATAATAGTACTAGAAATAACTGGTGTAAGTTGACAATTAGAAGGTTCGAGACAACAGTTACCAAAAACTATTTTACGCACAGAATAGTAAATACCTGGAATAGTTTGCCGGTAGAAGTAATTAGTAGCACGTCTATAAACATGTTTAAAAATCGATTAGACGCATATGTTGATAGATTTGGTATAGTTTAAGGTAGTAAAATTAAGGCTTTGTGGGGATAGATCCCACAGCTCAACACAAGCGTTGTGGGATATAGGGAGGCAGCATCTTGGGTTAGGGGATACTCTCTGTCCTTACACACCCCATGTAAAGAAATTCCTCTGCTGAGCGGTGCCCCCCATAGTACTGTGAGGTATTCAAAAACTCATGATCTTCACTTGCCCCACAAACACCTTGAAATGGGAGACCCAAAATGGGTGCACACACATTTCTACATTACTGTCCAGTCTCTACAGCCACAAAGCTTTAATTTTACTACCTTAAACTATACCCATTCTATCAACATATGCGTCTAATCGATTTTTAAACATGTTTATAGACGTGCTACTAATTACTTCTACCGGCAAACTATTCCAGCTATTTACTATTCTCTGCGTAAAAAAGTTTTTGCAACTGCTGTCTCGAACCTTCTACTTGTCAACTTACACCCGTTATTTCTAGTACTATTATATTGAGATATTTCGAAAAAGCTATCTCTATCTACGTTATCGAACCCATTCATAATTTTGAAAACCTGTATTAGATCACCCTTAGCCTCCTAGTCTCGAGTGTAGTCAATTTTAACTCCTTAAGCTTATCTTCGTACGACTTTGACCTAAGCGACGGAATCATCTTAGTTGCTCGTCTTTGAACTCTTTCGATTTTGTTTATATCTTGCGCATATGCGGATTCCAAAATTGGATCGCGTACTCCAAATGGGGTCTAACTAATGATTTAAGACGAACTATAATATCACGCGATTTGTACTCAAAATTTCGAACTATAAAACCTAACAATTTGTTCGCCTTATTGACCGCTGCTGTACTTTGTTTCGCTACTTTTAAATCACCAGTGACTATAACTCCTAAATCTTTTCTGCTCTACGCTTGTTAAATCTTTCCCTGACATACTATACACAAAATTACCTTTACGCGAACCTATATGCAACATTTTGCACTTATCAACGTTAAATCTCATTTGCCATATGACTGACCAATCAACGATTTTATTCAGATCTTCCTGGATTTTACCTCTATCTTCGTCATTAATCGCCCTACCATCCAGCTTCGTGTCATCCGCAAACTTTGAAATTGTACGGACTAGGCCGACATCTAAATCGTTAATATATATAAGAAAAAGCAAGGGGCCCAATACAGAACCCTGAGGAACGCCAATCGCTACATTAGCCCAACACGACTCCGCTCCATCAACGACCACGCTCTGTTTCCTACCTCGCAACCACTCTTCTAGCAAATTTATTACTACACCCCTGATTCCATGAGCCTTAGTTTTTTCAATGAGTCTTTTGTGCGGCACGGTGTCAAACGCTTTTTGAAAATCTAAATACATTACATCAACCGCCCGATGTCTATCGTAAACGTCAACCACGCTTTGGAAAAATTCTAAAAGATTAGTTAAGCAAGATTTGTTTCGCCTAAAACCGTGCTGGGTATTTCTAACTAGTTTATGCACTTCTAAGTGTTCGACTATACGATCCCTAATTATTGATTCCAGTAGCTTACCTACAACAGACGTTAAACTGATTGGCCTATAATTTTCCGCCGCACCTTTATCCCCCTTCTTAAAGATAGGTGTTACGTTTGCTAACTTGAAATTATCTGGTACGTACCCGTCGGAAATAGACGCATTAAATAATATAATAATATATATATATATAATAAAATAATATATATATAATATATATACAGGGTGTCCCAAAAAAATGTATACACACTTTAAATACTTATAAAGGCATTTTTTATTAAAATACATTTCATTTTCAAAATGTAATAGAATCTACAGACATTATTTAATTGTTTTGTCAACGCCTGTTTTCAAACTGACGTCCGTTCTGGTCCAGGCACTGCTGATAACGCGAAGCAATGGAATCGCAAACATCACGAAACATTTCGTTTGGTATTTGTGTGCATTCTCGTTCAATGGCTGCTCTCAATTCAGCGACTGTTGCAGGTTTTATAGCGTAGACTTTGCCTTTTAAGTATCCCCATAAAAAAAGTCTAGGTGCGAGGTCTGGTGAACGCGGAGGGTATTCTACGAAACCCTTCGTCCAATCCACATCCACATCGTGCCAAGTACCACTCGCAATACTCCACTCTTCGGTCCGGATCATCTTCATTAATAGCATGGACTAATCTTGGAATGTAACTTTTCCATTGACAGCGCTTCAAAATGCGTTGGACAGACGATTCTGAAATTCCTACCTCACGACTCGCTTGCCGCACAGATTTTCTTTGGACTTTGGTGATACGTTTCCAGTACTCTTTCTTGCTTTGTGGGGCTTGTCGATGTCCGTGGTCTTCCGGAACGCTTCTTGTGGACATTCTGAACAGTTCCATCGGCTTCAACTTATCTCTAATTCGAGTGATGGTAAGTCGCGTTGGTGGATCTGTTTGAAACTCCCTCCTAAACTGTCTTTGCACTTCAACTGCGTTTTCACACTTCCAGTAGCATTTTAGAATGAATTTCCTTTGTTCAAAGCTTAGTCTGACTGCCATTATTAATTCTAATGGGTTTAACTTGGAAAGAAAGAAACATCAATTGAGCTATCAGCTGTTAAAGTGTGTATACATTTTTTTGGGACGCCCTGTATATATATATTATATATATATATATATATATATATATATATATATATATATATATATATATATATATATATATATATATATATATATATATGTAATATATATATATATATATATATATATATATATATATATATATATATATATATATATATTTATTTATTATATATTATATATTATTATATTATTTAATGCGTCTATTTCCGAGGGGTACGTACCAGATAATTTCAAGTTAGCAAACGTAACACCTATCTTTAAGAAGGGGGATAAAGGTGCGGCGGAAAATTATAGGCCAATCAGTTTAACGTCTGTTGTAAGTAAGCTACTGGAATCAATAATTAGGGATCGTATAGTCGAACACTTAGAAGTGCATAAACTAGTTAGAAATACGCAGCACGGTTTTAGGCGAAACAAATCTTGCTTAACTAATCTTTTAGAATTTTTCCAAAGCGTGGTTGACGTTTACGATAGACATCGGGCGGTTGATGTAGTGTATTTAGATTTTCAAAAAGCGTTTGACACCGTGCCGCACAAAAGACTCATTGAAAAAACTAAGGCTCATGGAATCAGGGGTGTAGTAATAAGTTGGCTAGAAGAGTGGTTGCGAGGTAGGAAACAGAGGGTGGTCGTTGATGGGGCGGAGTCGTGTTGGGCTAATGTAGCGAGTGGCGTTCCTCAGGGTTTTGTATTGGGCACCTTGCTTTTTCTTATATATATTAACGATTTAGATGTCGGCCTAGTCAGTACAGTTTCAAAGTTTGCGGATGACACGGAGCTGGATGGTAGGGCGATTAATGACGAAGATAGAGTAAAATCCAGGAAGATCTGAATAAAATCGTTGATTTGGTCAGTCACATGGCAAATGAGATTTAACGTCGATAGGTGCAAAATTTTGCATATAGGTTCGCGTAACGGTAATTTTGCGTATAGTATGTCAGGGAAAGAGTTAACAAGCGTAGAGCAGGAAAAAGATTTGGGAGTTATAGTCACTGGTGGTTTAAAAGTAGCGAAAAAAAGTACAGCAGCGGTCAATAAGGCGAACAAAGTGTTAGGTTTTATAGCTCGAAATTTTGAGTACAAATCGCGCGATATTATAGTTCCTCTTTATAACTCATTAGTTAGACCCCTTTGGAGTAGGCGATCCAATTTTGGAATCCGCATATGCGCAAAGATATAGACAAAATCGAAAGAGTTCAAAGACGAGCAGCTAAGATGATTCCGTCGCTTAGGTCAAAGTTGTACGAGGATAGGCTTAATGAGTTAAAATTGACTACACCCGAGACTCAGAGGCTAAGGGGTGATCTAATCCAGGTGTTCAAAATTATGAATGGGTTCGATAACGTAGATAGAGATAGCTTTTTCGAAATATCTCAATATAATAGTACTAGAAATAACTGGTGTAAGTTGACAAGTAGAAGGTTCGAGACAACAGTTACCAAAACTATTTTACGCACAGAATAGTAAATACCTGGAATAGTTTGCCGGTAGAAGTAATTAGTAGCACGTCTATAAACATGTTTAAAAATCGATTAGACGCATATGTTGATAGATTTGGTATAGTTTAAGGTAGTAAAATTAAGGCTTTGTGGGGATAGATCCCACAGCTCAACACAAGCGTTGTGGGATATAGGGAGGCAGCATCTTGGGTTAGGGGATACTCTCTGTCCTTACACACCCCATGTAAAGAAATTCCTCTGCTGAGCGGTGCCCCCCATAGTACTGTGAGGTATTGAAAAACTCATGATCTTCACTTGCCCCACAAACACCTTGAAATGGGAGACCCAAAATGGGTGCACACACATTTCTACATTACTGTCCAGTCTTTACAGCCACAAAGCTTTAATTTTACTACCTTAAACTATACCCATTCTATCAACATATGCGTCTAATCGATTTTTAAACATGTTTATAGACGTGCTACTAATTACTTCTACCGGCAAACTATTCCAGCTATTTACTATTCTCTGCGTAAAAAAGTTTTTGGCAACTGCTGTCTCGAACCTTCTACTTGTCAACTTACACCCGTTATTCTTAGTACTATTATATTGAGATATTTCGAAAAAGCTATCTCTATCTACGTTATCGAACCCATTCATAATTTTGAAAACCTGTATTAGATCACCCCTTAGCCTCCTAGTCTCGAGTGTAGTCAATTTTAACTCCTTAAGCTTATCTTCGTACGACTTTGACCTAAGCGACGGAATCATCTTAGTTGCTCGTCTTTGAACTCTTTCGATTTTGTTTATATCTTTGCGCATATGCGGATTCCAAAATTGGATCGCGTACTCCAAATGGGGTCTAACTAATGATTTATAAAGACGAACTATAATATCACGCGATTTGTACTCAAAATTTCGAACTATAAAACCTAACAATTTGTTCGCCTTATTGACCGCTGCTGTACTTTGTTTCGCTACTTTTAAATCACCAGTGACTATAACTCCTAAATCTTTTTGCTGCTCTACGCTTGTTAAATCTTTCCCTGACATACTATACACAAAATTACCGTTACGCGAACCTATATGCAACATTTTGCACTTATGAACGTTAAATCTCATTTGCCATATGACTGACCAATCAACGATTTTATTCAGATCTTCCTGGATTTTACCTCTATCTCGTCATTAATCGCCCTACCACCCAGCTTCGTGTCATCCGCAAACTTTGAAATTGTACGGACTAGGCCGACATCTAAATCGTTAATATATATAAGAAAAAGCAAGGGGCCCAATACAGAACCCTGAGGAACGCCACTCGCTACATTAGCCCAACACGACTCCGCTCCATCAACGACCACTCTCTGTTTCGTACCTCGCAACCACTCTTCTAGCCAATTTATTACTACACCCCTGATTCCATGAACATTAGTTTTTTCAATGAGTCTTTTGTGCGGCACGGTGTCAAACGCTTTTTGAAAATCTAAATACACTACATCAACCGCCCGATGTCTATCGTAAACGTCAACCACGCTTTGGAAAAATTCTAAAAGATTAGTTAAGCAAGATTTGTTTCGCCTAAAACCGTGCTGCGTATTTCTAACTAGTTTATGCACTTCTAAGTGTTCGACTATACGATCCCTAATTAATGATTCCAGTAGCTTACCTACAACAGACGTTAAACTAATTGGGCTATAATTTCCCGCCGCACCTTTGTCGTCTTTCTTAAAGATAGGTGTTACGTTTGCTAACTTGAAATTATCTGGTACGCACCCCTCAGAAATAGACGCATTAAAAATCTTTGTTAGGGGCACAACAATGCTATCTTTTAATGCTTTTAGTTGTATGGGATATATGGAATCTGGCCCCGGTGATTTACACGTTTTCATTTTATCAATATGGCGCATTACTTGCCCTTCACTAACCACGATATTATCCAAAATATTACTCTTATCAAAAGGTATTATGTCCATGACCGTAGAAATATTCGTTACATCTTGTACAGCAAAAACGGACGTAGTCCAGGCAATCTAGAGCAAAAATAGCTTCAACCTGGGCAAAATTGCTTCAGAAGCTTTCTAAACTGTTTCCAGCTCAGGAACCATTGCAGAATAACATATCCAAAATCAGACAAAATTGGACCCCGGGAACACCCCCAAAAATGAAATTCAAAATGGCGGACTGGCAGTTTCCTACGAAATACAATAAATTTTAATTTCGCTTTGTAGAGAGAGTTATGACGTTTTTCTTGATCAGTAAAATGTTTTAAAACACATTTTCGTTTCTAAATTAACCTATATGACACTAAAAATTGTATTAGGCTGCTAGTATTAAACTATGACGTCACGTAATGTAAATAAAATATACTGTATGGAGTGTATGTGAGAATGGACATTGCTACATATTTATAAACTTATATTATATACAACTCTTTAATTCCTACTACCCACTATCAAATCTGCGTATTTGTGCTTGTCATTTTCTTTAAAACTGTTTTATGTACTCCTTTTAAATACTGCAACACAGTTTATTAATTTGTGTTTTCTGTTTCAGACTGACTCGGTGTACGGCTGACTCGGTGTGCGTCCGCCTTCAAGAATGCAGACCCCTGAAGAATTGTGCGTGATTTGTAAGGAGAAATTGGACAGCGGACAGGAAGTGGTTCACATCTCGCAAAAAGGAGCAGATGGTATAAATGCATCCAGCCGCAGCCGTGGAAGCGATGTTGTTGCAACAGCTGGAATAAGTGTTCACGTTGTATGTAGGAAAAGGTTTACGGATAAAAAGACCATTGAAATAAAGAAGCGACAGACCGCAGCGGAGGCAATACCAAGGAAAGTGCTCGTTTTCATGAATACGCATTTTCCAGTGCTACTCACTGTTTGTTTTGTGATACCTTTGTGGACTTTTTTTCCAAACACAAACCAAAATCAGAGCATGTCAAAATAAGAACTACGGAGTTCTTCGAAACCATAAAAAGGTGCTGTGAAAGCCGCTGCGATGAATGGTCGTTTATTGTAAAAGGCCGTCTGGAGTATTATCTTCGTGATCTTCCTGCTGCAGATTGTGTCTACCATCACACCTGCAGCGTAAATTTTCGAAGTGGAAAAAACATTCCTCGCGCATACTCCTCCGACGATCATGATTCGAAGAAAGGGAGACCAACTAATGAAGAGCAACACCAAGCATGCCTTCAGACCTGTGCTTACCTGGAAGAGAATGATGATGAACAACTGTTGATTGGAGACCTAATTTCCAAAATGGAGGAATATCTTCAAGGAAGTCAGAGCTCTGTCTACGAACGCAGGCACATGAAGAGAAAGCTTTTAGAACGTTACGGAGACAAGATCATAATAGCAGGTGAAAGTGGGAAGGCAGATGTAGTAACACTACGAGAGACAGCTAATGAAATTCTTATAGATTATCACAAAAAGTCGAAAGAATGTGATATAGATATAGAGCTACAGAAGATTTACCTAGTAGAAGCTGCTGCAAAAATAATCAGAAGTGATATCAAGTCTGTCGACTCGCCTAGAAAAGATGTGTATCCATCTCCAAATGACATCACTGCAGAAAGTGCTCTTGATTACATTCCCAACAGTCTGAAATTGCTATTATCAAAAGCATTTGCGGGACAGGATGCTTCAAGAAAAATAGGTGCAATTGGGCAGAGCATTATGCAAGCAACCCGTCCTAGAGGATTACTATGTCCACTACAGATCGGTTTGTCGGTTCAGCTACACCACAACTTTAGGTCAAGGTACCTTATTGACGTTCTCCATCAGCTGGGTTACTGTTCGTCGTATGCAGAAGTAACAAGATTCGAAAGAAACGCGGCGCTGGCAAGTGGGTCTGGCTCTTTTACTGTTGATGAAAACACTGCAGTCCTTCTAGCAGCAGATAACGTCGATCATGATGTCTGCACTTTGGATGGGAAGAATACCTTTCATGGAATGGGTATGATTGCCGCAATAACTCCGAAGATCAAGATCCACCCTTCTATTCACAGGCGTAATGTTGGTGACAATGACATTAAGAAGATTGCAACCGTTGACATTAGGGAATATAGACACGCGAGAAGCATGTTGAGGGACATCTCATTCCGCGAACTTCCAGTACCCACTGCCACCATAAGTCGACTTAGTCTTCTCTGGCAGATATCTTCAGCAGAAAGATCAGGTCCAAGTTGGTCCGGAACAATGCAGGCAATTCACGGTGGATCAAGTGTCTCACATCCAGGTGTGGCGTCGATCACGTTCCTTCCCATCATAGATATGTCGCCAACTGACATGACCTGCATATTTTCGACATTACTATATTTGAGCAAGATAGCACGCGATCAAAAAGTCCCATGCATTATTACCTTTGATCAGCCTTTGTTCTGGAAAGCTTCCCAAATCATCAATGAACAGAGAGACCTGCAGGACATTGTTTTAATGCTGGGATCATTTCACACTCTGATGAATCTTTTGGGAGCAGTCGGTACTCTTATGAATGGTTCAGGATTGTCTGAAGTACTTCAAGAAATATACGGACCAAATGCCGTGCAACACATGATGTCTGGAAAAGCTGTTTCAAGAGCGATACGTGGTCATATGATAGTAGATGCAGCTCTTAGTACCTTACTAGTCGTAGACGTTTTCCCTCGTAATGAAGATGGAACTCCTCATGACCTCCATAAGGAAGCTTGTGACCTGCTCGACGATGTTATGACCGCCAAACAATCAGTTGAGGATGTGGAATCTTCGAATGCATTGTCTCAGATTGCTACCACTTTGGATGCGAAGAAAACTGACCTACAATCTACTTCGCAAACAAGTCAACTCTGGTTGGAATATCAGCGAATGATCAACATTGCACGTTCCTTGATAACAGCAGACAGAACCGGCTCGTGGGATTTGCACTTGCAAGCTATGCTGGAGACCATCCCCATAATTGCAGCAGCCGGACATCACAATTACCTGAAATCGATATACCTGTACCTGCAGAAAATGTTAAGTTTGCCTTCTGAAAATCCAGCCGTTAACAAAATGTTCCAGGAAGGTAAGTTTGTGGTAAGAAGAAGCGACAGATTATGGGCCGGACTCGGCACAGACCTGGTGATAGAACAAGTACTAATGCGTTCCCTGAAAAGCAGAGGCGGACTGACACGCGGAAGTGGATTTACAGACATCCAAAGGACAACGTGGCTCTTTTCTATGCCTCTGTGTTCCACTTATAACTTAGCAATGCAGGAATACACCAGAGTTTTGTTGGAAAGTAGTGAACAGCACAAGGAAATGAGGGGAAGTAGACAAATCAGGGACAGTAATGACATGAAGAAAGTACTTGAACGTCTGGAATCCTTATCCCCATTCCATTCTACCTCGGGTCTCTGCAACATTGTAACAGGGCTAACTGCTGATCCTGGAGTTAACGTTCATCAATTGCATTCAATCGGTACGAACATTGTCGTAAAAATGATTGGGAAACAAGCCTTTACATATTCTGCCAAAAGATCTGACAAAGTGAAAACACTAGGATCTGCTTCTGCCGTTGTGATCACTGATGCTTCAGATATAGAAGTAGATCCTGCACTACTGTTTCAGAGAATGATGACTGTTGCCACTGGCGGAGACATGAATCTTGAAGATGTCATGTGTTACGAACTGTGTGCATATCCTCCTGCATTGTTCGAATCACGAAGTATCTTGAGGAAACCCGATAAGTCTCAGCTAGCTCATGCAATAATCAAATACACTGACACTTTACGCATGAAGAAGTTCAAGAAATTCAGTGCACAGACCAGTACGTATTGGATGGTGGATCTCTACTACATCGTGTTTCCTGGCGTCAAGATGAAACATATGACAGCATCGCCACTCATATGCCGATTTCACTCTGAAAACATATGGAAAAGCAATCATTGTTTTTGATGGCTACAGCAGCTCTCCTACGATCAAGGACATGACCCACAGAAGACGCAGCACCAAGACAAGCAGAAATGTGAATCTCAGTCCAAGCATGACGTTTTTGGCCAGAAAGAACACTTCTTGGCTAATGAAAACAACAAGCAAGCATTTATTTCCCTCGTAGGTGAGATGTTGAAGAAGCACGGGTGTACTGTTCACAACGCAGATGGGGATGCTGATGTGGACATCGTTCGTGCAGCAGTTTCCTCATCAGAAAATGCAACTACAACAGTAATAGGGGAAGACACCGACTTGCTGATTCTCCTTCTGTACCATGCCAAGGACAGTGGTTTCAAGTTGTACTATCGCAGCGATATAAGACGGGGACCATCTCCTAATCCTGTGTATGATATTCTCAGCATTCAATCATTGTTAGGCAATGACATCTGCAAGTATCTCCTGTTTGTGCGTGCTTTCACGGGCTGTGATAGCACATCCAGAATTTTTTCGATCGGTAAAGCCAAAGCATTCGACACACTGATGAAGGTGGCTGAACTCCGTTCAGTTGCAAATACATTCTGTTCTGATTGTTGCCAACACTCTGACATTGAAGCCGCTGGAAGAAAGGCAATGCTTCTGTTGTATGGCTGCAAAACACTTGAATCCACTAACGCACTACGTCATCGAATGTTGGTTGAAAAGGTAGCTACAGCTAAATCTTTTGTTACACCCGAACGTTTGCCACCTACCGATGCGTCCACAAAGTACCACAGCTTTTGCACATACTTTCAAATACTAATCTGGAAGTCTACAGAAGAGAAGATCGATGCAGAACAGTGGGGTTGGTATGTAAAGAATAATTCCTACTACCCTACAGCCTGCGACAAGCCACCAGCTCCAAATTATCTACTCAACATGATCCGCTGCTCCTGCAAGACGAAATGTGCTACTTCAAGATGTGGATGCAAGCGTAATGGAATGCCCTGTTCAGCCGCTTGTGGCGAGTGCCAAATCAGTGGTTGCGATAACAACCCAAGTACCGGTAATCTATCCGATGATAGTGATGAAGAGGATTAATTTCTGTATGTTTGTGACCAGGTATCACTTCTTCTGTAATGAACATAACTTGAAACTGGGAAAAAAATAATTGTTGTATTATTGATTATAAAAATCTGTAAAAAGCTATATAACATTATATTTGCGTAATAACTGGTTGTGTTGTATATTGTTGAATTATTTAAAACATTACAACTGAAAGAAAAAGCATCAAATGTATCTCTATAAATAAAAGCGTAAATTATATATTTTTTTTTTCGTAGGAAACATCCAGTCCGCCATTTTGAATTTCATTTTTGGGGGTGTTCCCGGGGTCCAATTTTGTCGGATTTTGGATATGTTATTCGGCAATGGTTCCTGAGCTGGAAACAGTTTAGAAAGCTTCTGAAGCAATTTTGCCCAGGTCTAACTACAAATTGCCTGGACTAACGTAAAAAATTCGTTTAGTAAGGTAGCCATTTCCTTGTTTTCAGAAACTAGATCTCCGTTTACATTTTTCAAAGGCCCCAAGACACTTTTTACTGGATTTCTATTACTGGCGTATTGAAAGAATCGCTTGGGGTTTTCTTTACCGTCACGAGCTATGGAGATTTCAAATTCGCGCTTGGACTTTTTTATTACACTTTTCTCTTCACGCCTTAGAGAGATGTAGTTGTTTCGTAACCACAGATTGTCTTTATCGCACTTATATAGCCTATAAGCCCTATCTCTACTCTTTATAGTGTCTCCTACTCTAGAAGTAAACCACAAACGTTTGTTGTTTACTTTCGCACGCTTAATTTTGTACGGTACACATTCCTCATTTATAGTCGTAAATATATATATATATATATATAATATTACGTATATATATACCTTACCTTATGTTGTTTCGTGTGTTGGTCTCTCTTCACACGGAGGTCAAGCTGGTGGCCCCGCCTCTATACCATATATATATATATATATATATATATATATATATATATATATATATATATATGTTTCAGACCAACAAAGACCCTAGGATCCACTCATGGCTGGTCTACCTAACTGTGTTCGTAATTGTCTATTGTGTATGTCCTCCGTGGTGGCGGAGGGAACCTACAATTTTACGTGGGTTCCGAACCGCAAGAAAATAAGAAATTTTTGTAACAACTGCCTGTACATTGGCAACTACCAATTTTTACAAAGCTAAATAATTATCAATTTAAAACTAATTAATTATCGATTTAAAACTAAAGATAGAATCTCTAGATCCAGAGGATCAAGTGATAATACACTACTATCCACAAATATGTTACACTCTATATCTATTTATAACCGACATGCAAATATATCAGATCCAAAGAATCCAGTCAATTTCAATACGGTATCCATAAATCCTAGTTCCTTGCCAACGAAAAATAAGTCACGGTCCATATCGATTGCGGACCAAGTCAAAATTTACCACCATATACATAACAATATATATACTTAGGAGGAAAAGTGTAGGTGTGGCTGTAAAGACTGTACAGGAGTGTAGAAATGTGTGTGCACCCATTTTGGGTCTCCCATTTCAAGGTGTTTGTGGGGCATGTGAAGATCATGAGTTTTTCAATACCTCACAGTACTATGGGGGGCACCGCTTGGCAGAGTAATCTCTTTAAATGGGGTGTGTAAGGACAGAGAGTATCCCCTAACCCAAGATGCTGCCTCCCTATATCCCACAACACTTGTGTTGAGGTGTGGGATCTATCACCACAAAGCCTTAATTTTATTATCTTAAACTATACCCAATCTATCAACATATGCGTCTAATCGATTTTTAAACATGTTTATAGACGTGCTACTAATTACTTCTACCGGCAAACTATTCCAGCTATTTACTATTCTGTGCGTAAAAAAGTTTTTCGCAACTGCTGTCTCGAACCTTCTACTTGACAACTTACACCCGATATTTCTAGTCCTATTATATTGAGATATTTCGAAAAAGCTATCTCTCTCTACGTTATCGAACCCATTTATAATTTTTGAAAACCTGGATTAGATCACCCCTTAACCTCCTAGTCTCGAGTTTTGTCAATTTTAACTCCTTAAGCCTATCCTCGTACGACTTTGACCTAAGCGACGGAATCATCTTAGTTGCTCGTCTTTGCACTCTTTCGATTTTGTCCATATCCTTGCGCATATGTAGATTCCAAAATTGGACCGCGTACTCCAAATGGGGTCTAACTAATGATTTATAGGAACTATAATATCGCGCGATTTGTACTCAAAATTTCGAGCTATAAAACCTAACACTTTGTTCGCCTTATTGACCGCTGCTGTACTTTGTTTCGCTACTTTTAAATCACCACTGACTATAACTCCTAAATCATTTTCCTGTTCTACGCTTGTTAAATCTTTCCCTGACATACTATACACAAAATTACCGTTACGCGAACCTATATGCAAAATTTTGCACTTATCAACGTTAAATCTCATTTGCCATGTGACTGACCAATCAACGATTTTATTCAGATCTTCCTGGATTTTACCTCTATCTTCGTCATTAATCGCCCTACCACCCAGCTTCGTGTCATCCGCAAACTTTGAAACTGTACTGACTAGGCCGACATCTAAATCGTTAATGTATATAAGAAAAAGCAAGGGGCCCAATACCGAACTGAGGAACGCCAATCGCTACATTAGCCCAACACGACTCCGCTCCATCAACGACCACGCTCTGTTTCCTACCTCGCAACACTCTTCTAGCAAATTTATTACTACACCCCTGATTCCATGAGCCTTAGTTTTTTCAATGAGTCTTTTGTGCAGCACGGTGTCAAACGCTTTTTGAAAATCTAAATACACTACATCAACCGCCCGATGTCTATCGTAAACGTCAACCACGCTTTGGAAAAATTCTAAAAGATTAGTTAAGCAAGATTTGTTTCGCCTAAAACCGTGCTGCGTATTTCTAACTAGTTTATGCACTTCTAAGTGTTCGACTCTACGATCCCTAATTATTGATTCCAGTATCTTACCTACAACAGACGTTAAACTGATTGGCCTATAATTTTCCGCCGCACCTTTATCCCCCTTCTTAAAGATAGGTGTTACGTTTGCTAACTTGAAATTATCTGGTACGTACCCCTCGGAAATAGACGCATTAATAATATAATTATATATATATATATATATAATATTAATAATATTATATATATATATATATATATATTTGAGGGCGAAGGGTTTGTCGGAGGAAGAAGCCCAGGACCGGGCTGTGTGGAGGAGGCTGGTCAGAAACGCCGACCCCGCATAGAGGCGGGAACGGGCGAAGAGAAAGAAGAAGATATATATATATATATATATTACATATATATATATATATATATATATATATATATATATATATATATATATATATACATAATATATATATATGATGTAGTGTATTTAGATTTTCAAAAAGCGTTTCACACCGTGCCGCACAAAAGACTCATTGAAAACATTAAGGCTCATGGAATCAGGGGTGTAGTAATAAATTGACTAGAAGAGTGGTTGCGTGGTAGGAAACAGAGGGTGGTCGTTGATGGGGAGGAATCGTGTTGGGCTAATGTAGCGAGTGGCGTTCCTCAGGGTTTTGTATTGGGCACCTTGCTTTTTCTTATATATATTAACGATTTAGATGTCAGCCTAGTCAGTACAGTTTCAAAGTTTGCGGATGACACGGAGCTGGATGGTAGGGCGATTAATGACGAAGATAGAGGTAAAATCCAGGAAGATCTGAATAAAATCGTTGATTTGGTCAGTCACATGGCAAATGAGATTTAACGTCGATAGGTGCAAAATTTTGCATATAGGTTCGCGTAACGGTAATTTTGCGTATAGTATGTCAGGGAAAGAGTTAACAAGCGTAGAGCAGGAAAAAGATTTAGGAGTTATAGTCACTGGTGGTTTAAAAGTAGCGAAAAAAAGTACAGCAGCGGTCAATAATGCGAACAAAGTGTTAGGTTTTATAACTCGAAATTTTGAGTACAAATCGCGCGATATTATAGTTCCTCTTTATAACTCATTAGTTAGACCCCTTTGGAGTACGCGATCCAATTTTGGAATCCGCATATGCGAAAAGATATAGACAAAATCGAAAGAGTTCAAAGACGAGCAACTAAGATGATTCCGTCGCTTAGGTCAAAGTTGTACGAGGATAGGCTTAATGAGTTAAATTTGACTACACCCGAGACTCAGAGGCTAAGGGGTGATCTAATCCAGGTGTTCAAAATTATGAATGGGTTCGATAACGTAGATAGAGATAGCTTTTTCGAAATATCTCAATATAATAGTACTAGAAATAACTGGTGTAAGTTCACAAGTAGAAGGTTCGAGACAACAGTTACCAAAAACTATTTTACGCACAGAATAGTAAATAGCTGGAATAGTTTGCCGGTAGAAGTAATTAGTAGCACGTCTATAAACATGTTTAAAAATCGATTAGACGCATATGTTGATAGATTTGGTATAGTTTAAGTTAGTAAAATTAAGGCTTTGTGGGGATAGATCCCACAGCTCAACACAAGTGTTGTGGGATATAGGGAGGCAGCATCTTGGGTTAGGGGATACTCTCTGTCCTTACACACCCCATGTAAAGAGATTCCTCTGCCGAGCGGTGCCCCCCATAGTACTGTGAGGTATTGAAAAACTCATGATCTTCACTTGCCCCACAAACACCTTGAAATGGGAGACCCAAAATGGGTGCACACACATTTCTACATTACTGTACAGTCTTTACAGCCACAAAGCTTTAATTTTACTACCTTAAACTATACCCATTCTATCGACATATGCGTCTAATCGATTTTTAAACATGTTTATAGACGTGCTACTAATTACTTCTACCGGCAAACTATTCCAGCTATTTACTATTCTATGCGTAAAAAAGTTTTTGGCAACTGCTGTCTCGAACCTTCTACTTGTCAACTTACACCCGTTATTCTTAGTACTATTATATTGAGATATTTCGAAAAAGCTATCTCTATCTACGTTATCGAACCCATTCATAATTTTGAAAACCTGTATTAGATCACCCCTTAGCCTCCTAGTCTCGAGTGTAGTCAATTTTAACTCCTTGAGCTTATCTTCGTACGACTTTGACCTAAGCGACGGAATCATCTTAGTTGCTCGTCTTTGAACTCTTTCGATTTTGTCTATATCTTTGCGCATATGCGGATTCCAAAATTGGATCGCGTACTCCAAATGGGGTCTAACTAATGATTTATAAAGACGAACTATAATATCGCGCGATTTGTACTCAAAATTTCGAACTATAAAACTTAACAATTTGTTCGCCTTATTGACCGCTGCTGTACTTTGTTTCGCTACTTTTAAATCACCAGTGACTATAACTCCTAAATTTTTGCTGCTCTACGCTTGTTAACTCTTTCCCTGACATACTATACACAAAATTACCGTTACGCGAACCTATATGCAACATTTTGCACTTATGAACGTTAAATCTCATTTGCCGTGTGACTGACCAATCAACGATTTTATTCAGATCTTCCTGGATTTTACCTCTATCTTCGTCATTAATCGCCCTACCACCCAGCTTCGTGTCATCTGCAAACTTTGAAACTGTACTGACTAGGCCGACATCTAAATCGTTAATATATATAAGAAAAAGCAAGGGGCCCAATACAGAACCCTGAGGAGCGCCACTCGCTACATTAGCCCAACACGACTCCGCTCCATCAACGACCACTCTCTGTTTCGTACCTCGCAACCACTCTTCTAGCCAATTTATTACTACACCCCTGATTCCATGAACATTAGTTTTTTCAATGAGTCTTTTGTGCGGCACGGTGTCAAACGCTTTTTGAAAATCTAAATACACTACATCAACCGCCCGATGTCTATCGTAAACGTCAACCACGCTTTGGAAAAATTCTAAAAGATTAGTTAAGCAAGATTTGTCTCGCCTAAAACCGTGCTGCGTATTTCTAACTAGTTTATGCACTTCTAAGTGTTCGACTATACGATCCTTAATTAATGATTCCAGTAGCTTACCTACAACAGACGTTAAACTAATTGAGCTATAATTTCACGCCGCACCTTTATCGTCTTTCTTAAAGATAGGTGTTACGTTTGCTAACTTGAAATTATCTGGTACGCACCCCTCAGAAATAGACGCATTAAAAATCTTTGTTAGGGGCACAACAATGCTATCTTTTAATGCTTTTAGTTGTATGGGATATATGGAATCTGGCCCCGGTGATTTACACGTTTTCATTTTATCAATATAGCGCATTACTTCCCCTTCACTAACCACGATATTATCCAAAATATTACTGTTATCAAAAGGTATTATGTCCATGACCGTAGGAATATTCGTTACATCTTCTACAGTAAAAACGGACGTAAAAAATTCGTCTAGTAAGGTAGCCATTTCCTTGTTTTCAGAAACTAGATCTCCGTTTACATTTTTCAAAGGCCCCAAGACACTTTTTACTGGATTTCTATTACTGACGTATTGAAAGAATCGCTTGGGGGTTTTCTTTACCGTCACGAGCTATGGAGATTTCAAATTCGCGCTTGGACTTTTTTATTACACTTTTCTCTTCACGCCTTAGAGAGATGTAGTTGTTTCGTAACCACAGATTGTCTTTATCGCACTTTTATAGCCTATAAGCCCTATCTCTACTCTTTATAGTGTCTCCTACTCTAGAAGTAAACCACAAAGGTTTGTTGTTTACTTTCGCACGCTTAATTTTGTACGGTACACATTCCTCATTTATAGTCATAAATACCGTTTCGAACGATTCCCACATTAGTTTTGCGTTGGAGTTCCCCATTACGTTTTCCCAATTGACGTGTGAAAATTTATTTCAAAATTTAGTAAAGTCTGCGTGCTGGAAGTTAGGAATTTTAGTCGAGTTAGTTGGTTTCGAGGGACTTACTGAGAGGACAAACTCTACCATATTGTGATCGCTATTGCTTAACGGTTCTATATATATATATATTATGTATATTACGTATATATATATATATATATATATATATATATATATTATATATATATATATATATATATATATATATTACGTATATATATACCTTACCTTATGTTGTTTCGTGTGTTGGTCTCTCTTCACACGGAGGTCAAGCTGGTGGCCCCGCCTCTATACCATATATATATATGTTATAATGTTTCAGACCAACAAAGACCCTAGGATCCACTCATGGCTGGTCTACCTAACTGTGTTCGTAATTGTCTATTGTGTATGTCCTCCGTGGTGACGGAGGGAACCTACAATTTTACGTGGGTTCCGAACCGCAAGAAAATAAGAAATTTCTGTAACAACTGCCTGTACATTGGCAACTACCAATTTTTACAAAGCTAAATAATTATCAATTTAAAACTAATTAATTATCGATTTAAAACTAAAGATAGAATCTCTGGATCCAGAAGATCAAGTGATAATACACTACTATCCACAAATATGTTACACTCTATAACTATTTATAACCGACATGCAAATATATCAGATCCAAAGAATCCAGTCAATTTCACTACGGTATCCATCAATACTAGTACCTTGCCAACGAAAAATAAGTCACGGTCCATATCGATTGCGGACCAAGTCAAAATTTACCACCATATACATTACAATATATATACTTAGGAGGAAAAGTGTAGGTGTGGCTGTAAAGACTGTACAGGAGTGTAGAAATGTGTGTGCACCCATTTTGGGTCTCCCATTTCAAGGTGTTTGTGGGCATGTGAAGATCATGAGTTTTTCAATACCTCACAGTGCTATGGGGGCACCGCTTGGCAGAGTAATCTCTTTAATGGGGTGTGTAAGGACAGAGAGTATCCCCTAACCCAAGATGCTGCCTCCTTATATCCCACAACACTTGTGTTGAGGTGTGGGATCTATCACCACAAAGCCTTAATTTTATTATCTTAAACTATACCCAATCTATCAACATATGCGTCTAATCGATTTTTAAACATGTTTATAGACGTGCTACTAATTACTTCTACCGGCAAACTATTCCAGCTTTACTATTCTGTGCGTAAAAAAGTTTTTCGCAACTGCTGTCTCGAACCTTCTACTTGACAACTTACACCCGATATTTCTAGTCCTATTATATTGAGATATTTCGAAAAAGCTATCTCTCTCTACGTTATCGAACCCATTCATAATTTTGAAAACCTGGATTAGATCACCCCTTAACCTCCTAGTCTCGAGTGTTGTCAATTTTAACTCCTTAAGCCTATCCTCGTACGACTTTGACCTAAGCGACGGAATCATCTTAGTTGCTCGTCTTTGCACTCTTTCGATTTTGTCTATATCCTTGCGCATATGTGGATTCCAAAATTGGACCGCGTACTCCAAATGGGGTCTAACTAATGATTTAGAGGAACTATAATATCGCGCGATTTGTACTCAAAATTTCGAGCTATAAAACCTAACACTTTGTTCGCCTTATTGACCGCTGCTGTACTTTGTTTCGCTACTTTTAAATCACCAGTGACTATAACTCCTAAATCATTTTCCTGTTCTACGCTTGTTAAATCTTTCCCTGACATACTATACACAAAATTACCGTTACGCGAACCTATATGAAAAATTTTGCACTTATCAACGTTAAATCTCATTTGCCATGTGACTGACCAATCAACGATTTTATTCAGATCTTCCTGGATTTTACCTCTATCTTCGTCATTAATCGCCCTACCACCCAGCTTCGTGTCATCCGCAAACTTTGAAACTGTACTGACTAGGCCGACATCTAAATCGTTAATATATATAAGGAAAAGCAAGGGGCCCAATACAGAACCCTGAGGAACGCCACTCGCTACATTAGCCCAACACGACTCCGCTCCATCGTGCCACGAAACTTATTCCGTCATTGCGCAATAAGCCTTATAAAGATAGGATTAAAGAGTTAGACTTGTATTCACTCGAAACTAGAAGATTAATGGGGGAGCTTATTGAAGTTTTCAAAATCGTTAATAACATCGATAACGTAAATTTTGACAAATTGTTCACTTTCGATAATAGTAATACTCGCAATAACGGATTTAAGTTGCGTGGCAGACGTTTCATTACTAATATCGCTAAAAACTTCTTTACGTTTAAAGTAATTGATAAATGAAATAATCTTCCCGCGTCAGTCGTTCATTCTACCAGCGTTAATATGTTTAAGAACCGTCTTGACAGACATTTTAAAAGTATTAAGGTTGTTTAAAATTTTAAAAAGTTAACAACAGGAGCTCTGGTGGTGGTGCTCCAGGATGAGTCTGTTGACGAAGAATGCCAGCTTGTGACATGCCAGCGTGTGATGCCAGCAATAAAAAAAAAAAAAAAAAATTAGACTAACACGAACGTAGATGTAGCTCGTAGCGTAAACTAACCCACTTTTTGTTTAACTGTACCTACTTTTTTTTTTTTTTTCCTATGTCCTTTCTTTGCATGTCTGTAACTCTCTTTACTTGCATGTTTGTAGTTTGCATGGTATGACAGTGAGTTAAGACTGTGTTTGCATGGTTTGTAAGCGTTCTTATTTTACTTCTTTTCATCTTTCACCCCTCTCCTATTCTCTCCGACTATTTTTCTGACTTGTCGGCAGTGGCCGGCGGATGATGATGGTGAGACACTTTTCCTCTTTTTCTGAATGAATGTTAACCCATGAGTGATAGGTGTTGCTCTTACTTAACCCCTTATTCTCTTCTCTTAACCCGCTACTCTTTCCTTTCTCTCGGGCTAACCTTAGAGTGGATCTTAGGGTCTTTGTTAGCCTTAGCTTCTGTAGATCTGTAGATCTGTAGATCTGTAGATCTGTAAACGTCAACCACGCTTTGGAAAAATTCTAAAAGATTAGTTAAGCAAGATTTGTTTCGCCTAAAACCGTGCTGCGTATTTCTAACTAGTTTATGCACTTCTAAGTGTTCGACTATACGATCCCTAATTATTGATTCCAGTAGCTTACCTACAACAGACGTTAAACTGATTGGCCTATAATTTTCCGCCGCACCTTTATCCCCCTTCTTAAAGATAGGTGTTACGTTTGCTAACTTGAAATTATCTGGTACGTACCCCTCGGAAATAGACGCATTAAATAATATAATAATATATATATATATATATATATATATTAATATATATATATATATATATATATATATGATGTAGTGTATTTACATTTTCAAAAAGCGTTTGACACCGTGCCGCACAAAAGACTCATTGAAAAAACTAAGGCTCATGGAATCAGGGGTGTACTAATAAATTGGCTAGAAGAGTGGTTGCGAGGTAGGAAACAGAGGGTGGTCGTTGATGGGGCGGAGTCGTGTTGGGCTAATGTAGCGAGTGGCGTTCCTCAGGGTTTTGTATTGGGCACCTTGCTTTTTCTTATATATATTAACGATTTAGATGTCGGCCTAGTCAGTACAGTTTCAAAGTTTGCGGATGACACGAAGCTGGGTGGTAGGGCGATTAATGATGAAGATAGAGGTAAAATCCAGGAAGATCTGAATAAAATCGTTGATTGGTCAGTCACATGGCAAATGAGATTTAACGTTGATAAGTGCAAAATTTTGCATATAGGTTCGCGTAACGGTAATTTTACGTATAGTATGTCAGGGAAAGATTTACCAAGCGTAGAGCACGAAAAGGTTTTAGGAATTATAGTCACTGGTGATTTAAAAGTAGCGAAACAAAGTACAGCAGCGGTCAATAAGGCGAACAAAGTGTTAGGTTTTATAGCTCGAAATTTTGTGTACAAATCGCGCGATATTATAGTTCGTCTTTATAAATCATTAGTTAGACCCCATTTGGAGTACGCGGTCCAATTTTGGAATCCGCATATGTGCAAAGATATAGACGAAATCGAAAGAGTTCAAAGACGAGCAACTAAGATGATTCCGTCACTTAGGTCAAAGTTGTACGAGGATAGGCTTAAGGAGTTAAAATTGACTACACTCGAGACTAGGAGGCTAAGGGGTGATCTAATCCAGGTGTTCAAAATTATGAATGGGTTCGATAACGTAAATAGAGATAGCTTTTTCGAAATATCTCAATATAATAGGACTAGAAATAACGGGTGTAAGTTGCAAGTAGAAGGTTCGAGACAGCAGTTGCCAAAAACTTTTTTACGCATAGAATAGTAAATAGCTGGAATAGTTTGCCGGTAGAAGTAATTAGTAGCACGTCTATAAACATGTTTAAAAATCGATTAGACGCATATGTTGATAGATTGGGTATAGTTTAAGGCAGTAAAATTAAGGCTTTGTTGTGATAGATCCCACAGCTCAACACAAGTGTTGTGGGATATAGGGAGGAAGCATCTTGCGTTAGAGGATACGCTCTGTCCTTACACACCCCATTTAAAGAGATTCCTCTTCCGAGCGGTGCCCACCATAGTACTGTGAGGTATTGAAAAACTCATGATCTTCACTTGCCCCACAAACACCTTGAAATGGGAGACCCAAAATGGGTGCACACACATTTCTACATTACTGTACAGTCTTTACAGCCACACCTACACTTTTCCTCCTAAGTATATATATTGTAATGTATATGGTTGTAAATTTTGACTTGGTCCGCAATCGATATGGACCGTGACTTATTTTTCGTTGGCAAGGTACAAGTATTGATGGATACCGTAATGAAATTGACTGGATTCTTTGGATCTGATATATTTGCATGTCGGTTATAAATACATATAGAGTGTAACATATTTTTGGATAGTATTCTATTATGACTTGATCCTCTGGATCCAGAGACTATCTTTAGTTTTAAATCGATAATTAATTAGTTTTAAATCGATAAATAATTAATTAGTTTTAAATTGCTAATTATTTAGTTTTGCAAAAATTGGTCGTTGCCAATGTACAGACAGTTGTTACATAAATTACTTATGTTCTTGTGGTTCGGAACCCACTTAAAATTGTAGGTCCCCTCCGCCACCACGGAGGACATACACAATAGACAATTACGAACACAGTTAGGTAGACCAGCCATGAGTGGATCCTAGGGTCTTTGTTGGTCTGGAACATTATAACATTAACATTATAACATTTTATATATATATATATATATATATATAATATATATATATACACAGGGTCGGCCGAAAGTCTGGATCCATAGGAAAATATTTATTTTAATACATAAATTACAACAAATGGTAAATACTTAAAATGAATATTAACTTTAACTCGTAAATGCGTATCCGTGATACTGTACAGTGGTTCGTACTCCAGTATAAACAACAAATTGTAACAAATGCTCAAATTGGCGGCCTCTGACATCGAGACACTTAATGATGGAATTTATGATTTTTTAATAATTCTTCGAATTGACGTTCTCGAGATGCGTGTTTCATTTGATAATCTTCTTGTTGACTTTACTGGACTATTCGTTAAAGTTTCACCTACCATTGCAGAGGTATTTTCATCAGTTGCAGTTTTTGGACGACCAGAACGCCGTCGATCATGTACACTTCCTGTTTCTTTGAAACGTTTAAACAACTTGCCAACAGTCGCATGTGTCACTGGATGCTTATCAGGATTATTTCTATTGAATTCGGTAGCAACTTCTCTGTGTGTAGCGCCCTGTCTTGCGTACATGAGCACAAGTTCTACCCGGTCTTCTGTTGTTAGATTCGAAGCCATTTCTGGGCTGAAATAAAAAAAGTATTTGAGTATTTATACTGGAGTACGAACGATTGTACAGTATCACGGATACGCATTTACGAGTTAAAGTTGATATTCATTTTAAGTATTTACCATTTGTTGTAATTTATGTATTAAAATAAATATTTTCCTATGGATCCAGACTTTCGGCCCACCCTGTATATATTAATGTAAAGAACGACGCTTGTATAGAAGAACGTTCCGCACAAGATGAGGAGGGAGAACGAACAAATGAAAAATGAGGTAACCACCCGGGAATCGAACCCGGGATCTTCCGATTGCCGGTCAGATATGCTATCCACTACACCATGGGCCTCGCTTAATCAGAAGTCGTAATTCTCCTACATACGAGCAGAAACCAATGCCCTGAGAGTAGTTACCTCATTTTTCATTTGTTCGTTCTCCCTCCTCATCTTGTGCGGAACGTTCTTCTATACAAGCGTCGTTCTTTACATTAATTATACTGTGTGTTGTTTGCAGTTATATATATATATATATATATAATATATATATATATATATATACTGTATATATATATATTATATATATATATAAACATGTTACCGTGTGTGGACAGGGCTTTAGTTACCTTGAAACCTAGTGATACAGTGCTTTTTCATCTTACAAATATGGTATGCTCTGTATAACAGAATTCAAGTATCCTAAGTATATATTTAGATAGCCCTCGACATAAGAGTTTCTTGAAGAGTTTGTGATGGTAAACTCTATGAAATGCTTTTGATCCATCCAAAAAAAAAAGGCATATACATTGCTACTTGACATCTTGTACTTTAGGACGGCTTCCTTTAGCATATAAATACACGTCAGTACCATGTTTCACTCTAAAGCCAAACTGATTGTCATAGGTCTGCAAGTACTTATGCTATTATTGGTAGCACCTCAGAAAGTACAGTATCCTGGTAAGCGCTATTGGTCTATAATTATTCTTATCACAGATACGAGCACCTTATTTACAACAACTGGCAACAATACAATTGACAAAGTTTACAATGTTAAAAGATTATAATTTATTTGTAAAAAAACATTAAAAAATTAAAAATTAAAATATCTTCCCAGCTAAGAATTTTACGTAGATACAACGTAAATTTGTGTGGTCTCAGTTACGTCTTCACAACGTTGTGATATTACATAAATTTAATGTAGATACAACGTTGTCTCAACGTCTCAAGGATAGAATTTGGTTCATCAAAGGCAAGGGCATAGCCAGAATTTTTTATTGGGGGCGGGGGCAACAATATGTATGACTGATTGTAATTAAAACAAGAAAGTTTTGAAAGATCGTTTTACAAACTTCACATTTTTTAACGTGCGTTAGACCCGCCTTCCTCCATCCAACCAAACGACCATTATTTCAGATTATCATATCAACAATTGAATACTGTTCTCTTGGTTTGAGGGAGGCCCATGGCCCCAGTGGCCCTCCCTTGGCTACGCCCCTGAACAAAGGCGCCCTATTTGAAGTAGTAGTATGCCGTATGCAGTAGCGCCCGCAGGATTTTCTGACACGGGGGGCACTTCCACTACGTTATCTGGGTGTGTATATATATATATATATATATATATATATATATATATATATACACAAATAAAATATATTGGTAATTTTTTGTGATATTTAAGATAACACCTTACTATATCAGTAATCTCGAGCATTTATACTGTTATAAGTTAAACAAAAGCAATGAAAGCACACTAATACATAGATAACAATTTGATATAAAAAAAGTCAGCTATTGCATGTAAATATAAAGTTGTTTCACCAATGTAAAAAATGTCGAGAAAAAATAAATATTTTGCGATAAATAATTTGATGTTGCTTACTTTATTTGCACCTATATAATTGCAAAAATACATAAATTTTAGATGTAAATATCATTAGATGGTAAATATCATATAAATATGATTAGATGGTATCATTATCGTATATTTTTGGTAGATTTTCCGTGTTCTTTTATAATTTTGGTAGATTCTTATATTTTATCAAATTTGTCGATAATGAATGATAACATTTTTATTTTTGTGTATTTCATATATATATATATATATATATATATGTATATATATATATATATACAGAGATGGGCAGTACCGCGGTACATGTAACGGCTTAAGTAACGGGCGTTACTTTTGTAACGAGTATCGGTATCGCCTTAGCAAGATTTCTAATGTAACGATGTAACGGTAACGCCCGTAATAATTTTATCAAAAGTAACGAGAATTTCCGTTACTCGTTACTCGTTACATACTGTTTTTTTTATGTGTGAAAAGTACAAATACATCTTTCGGCGGCGGCGGTGGAATAGCCTGCATGACAGTCTTGTACTGCTTCTGAGTAATAAAGCTAAATTGAATGAACTCATGTGTGCTTTAAAGCTGCCCGCATTCAAGGAGTCGGAGATTGAGTACCTAGAGAATACACTACTGTGGTAAAACCCTTGGCTATGGCACTGGATCGCCTTCAAGGAGATCAGAACTGCTACTACAGTTGGCCTATCCCTACTCTCTTTGCTGTTGAGAAAAAACTTGAAAGAATTGCTCTATCATCATTGAGATACAGCCACCCATTAGTAGAAGCATTAAGTAGTGGATTCAGAAATCGATTCAAGAAATTCCTGGAACTTGACAGAGATGCCAATGTTGCAATTATTGCTGCATTAACAAATCCACACTTCAAGTGCAAGTGGCTCACTATAAGCGAGCGAACAAACAATGAGGCATGTAGAAAAATGGTACAAAACATGCTGATATCAGCAATTAAAAATGAAAGTGACAGTGACAGATCACCTGAGGAGCCAGCTAAGACAGATGATGATGCTTATAGCAGTAGCGACGATTTCTTTGAATATGGTCAATTGGTCATGCTCCTGCTGACGTCAAGAAAGAAGACACCACAGCATCAGAGATGGAAGTGTTGAAATACTTCAATGATGACAGCACTGCACTGCAGCTGCAGTCACTTGATGGCTAGCCTTCAATTAAGAAGCTCTTCCTCAAGTACAATACTCGACTTCCTTCCTCGGCTCCTGTTGAGCGTCTCTTCAGCTATGCAGGACATATTCATGCCCCTAAGAGAGGAAATCTTTCCGACAACACGTTCGAAAAATTAGTAATGCTAAAAGGAAACCCTAGGCTCCTAGCTACATTTAAAATTTAATTCTATACCTCTCAGCTAGAATATATTTTTGGAAATGTTTTTTATTATTTTACATCAGCTGCTATTGAAATGTTTCTGTTTACTTTTATGTTTAATTTTCTGTTATTCAAATAATATTTTTTGTCAAATATGTCCTGTTATCATTGTCTGTCAGAAATAAACCTCCATTTATCTAAAAACAGTCGCGTTTGTTTTTACATACTTTTTATACTTGCTTTAATATTCTAATTACGATATACAATTATGATATATGAATTTACCAATGTAACGAGTAACGAAAGTAACGACGTTACTGTAACGAGTATCGGTATCGTCTTAAGATATTTTCAAAGTAACGATGTATCGGTATCGCCAATTTTTAGTAAAGGTGCCCATCTCTGTTATATATATATATATATATATATATATATATATATATATATATATATATAGGGTGATTCAAAAGTCAGGTTACATAGGGCTTTTCTGTTTCTTTGCAGGTAAATGAGTTATGAGATGTTATCGAAGGAGGAGCGCATTGATGTGATATTCCTAGCTGGCTGCACAAGTACAATGTATTTGTATATATACAGGGCGTCCCAAAAAAATGTATACACACTTTAAATACTTATAAAGGCAGTGTTTATTAAAATACATTTCATTTTCAAAATGTAATAGAATCTACAGACATTATTTAATTGTTTTGTCAACGCCTGTTTCAAACTGACGTCCGTTCTGGTCCAGGCACTGCTGATAACGCGAAGCAATGGAATCGCAAACATCACGAAACATTTCGTTTGGTATTTGTGTGCATTCTCGTTCAATGGCTGCTCTCAATTCAGCGACTGTTGCAGGTTTTATAGCGTAGACTTTGTCTTTTAAGTATCCCCATAAAAAAAGTCTAGTGGTGTGAGGTCTGGTGAACGCGGAGGGTATTCTACGAACCCCTTCGTCCAATCCACATCCACATCGTGCCAAGTACCACTCGCAATACTCCACTCTTCGGTCCGGATCATCTTCATTAATAGCATGGATTAATCTTGGAATGTAACTTTTCCATTGACAGCGCTTCAAAATGCGTTGGACAGACGATTCTGAAATTCCTACCTCACGACTCGCTTGCCGCACAGATTTTCTTGGACTTTGGTGATACGTTTCGAGTACTCTTTCTTGCTTTGTGGGGCTTGTCGATGTCCGTGGTCTTCCGGAACGCTTCTTGTGGACATTCTGAACAGTTCCATCGGCTTCAAACTTATCTCTAATTCGAGTGATGGTAAGTCGCGTTGGTGGATCTGTTTGAAACTCCCTCCTAAACTGTCTTTGCACTTCAACTGCGTTTTCACACTTCCAGTAGCATTTTAGAATGAATTTCCTTTGTTCAAAGCTTAGTCTGACTGCCATTATTAATTCTAATGGGTTTAACTTGGAAAAAAAGAAACATCAATTGAGCTATCAGCTGTTAAAGTGTGTATACATTTTTTTGGGACGCCCTGTATATATATATGCGCGCCTCGGTGGTGTAGTGGTTAGTGTAGCTGACTACGAATCCATCGGCCCCGGGTTCGAGACCCGATGACGGCAGCCGGCGCGCAGCAAAACCCAGCTGTTCATCCTTCCACACAATAAAGAAAGTGGTTGGTAGATAAATGGGTACCCTGGGTGGCCTAGTGGTTAAGACGCTGGGCTGCTGGTGGGGCATGGTTCGGATTCCAGTTAAACTGTAGGTCTAAGATGGACTGAAAAGCTTGACCTTCGTCAGCATGAACAATTCGGGCGGAAGCTAACCAAAGGTATATATATATATATATATATATATATATATATATATATATATATATATCATATATCTATCTGCTTATAGGATGTTATTTTATTTATTTGTCGGGTTCGAAATCCCAGCTGAGCCGTGAACGGCCAAATTCTAAAGGGCAAGTTCTACCTAAAGCCTAAGTTAAGCTAAATTAAACTTTACGGATTTGAGATCCTATTAGGTCCTACCTCAGGGTAACCTCAGGGTTGCTGACTCGATGCGGGCCTACCTTAGACCTTAAATTACATGAACTTAAAAGGTAAACAAAAGGGTACTATTTGTGGTCTTCTTTATGAACCTTGCAACAACAACGCAACCTGGACTATTGCACGATGCAACAATCATGTATCTAAACAACCAAACTGAATTGCAAGAGAGCTCTCTATCAAACCACACCTTTACGTACGACCTTCCACAAACGAGTAGAAAAGACGCGCAGCGTCTCAAAATGATGCCAACAGTGTGACCAAACAATGATGCCACAAGAGCTCAAAAATGCTAGCTCTAAATTAATTTAATTTTTCACTAACCTTACAATTATGAGATGGATATATATACACCTTAACTTAATATATATAAGCAATGCTGCATCAATCAACTTAGTCATCGTATCGCCTTGGGACAACAATGGTTCTTCCTCTTCTAGATTTTCTAACACTCCCCACCGAAGAGGCATTGTTGTCATTACCTTCTGCAAGGTTAGCCAAGCCTTCTTCATGAGGCTGTAACTCAAATGTTTCATCTTGACTATCTGTGTTTTTGCTGATTTCTAAAGCATAGAGTTTTTGTATAGGTCTCTTTAACTTTCCTCCTGAAGTCTTTACCAGTGCAGACCTAATTAAATTGTCTTTGCCAACAAACAACTCTTCAATTATGCCAAGCTTCCAGCATTGCCTTGGTCTTTCATCCCCAATCATTACCACTTCTCCCACCTTGATACAATTTGCATTGGAGCCCTTTACCTTGCCTGATGGGTAATAATTGAGTTCTGGAAAGTATTCCATCTGCCACCTCTTCCATAACTGATCTTGTAGCTCTTCAAGGTACCTGAACCGTCTGGTTAACTCTCCTTGAGTGCTCTGGATGGGCTGCAAGTCTTCTGGCACACTGGGGTTTGATGTTAATCGTTTACCACAAAGAAAATGATTTGGTGTCAATGGCTCTGCATCCTGCCTACTGTTGTAAACAAAAGTGATAGGCCTACTGTTCACCATTGCTTCTACTTCACATAAAACAGTAGAGAATTCTTCTTTGCTCAAATGAGCATTAGCTAAAAGTTTCTTTAATGGACACTTTACACTTCTCACTAGCCTTTCCCAAAATCCCCCCACCATGGTGCTCTCTCAACAATAAACTCCCACTGTACCCCTTGGTGTGAAAAGTAGGATTGGAATCCTTCCTCTTTTAGCAAGGACCAAATTTCTTGGAGTTCCTTTGCAGCCTTTTTGAAGGTTTTTGCATTATCCGATATGATTTTATTTGGGAAACCCCTTCTGTTCACAAACCGTTTAAAGGCCAAAAGAAATACATCACTAATTAAGTTGCTTACCAACTCCAAATGGATTGCTCTGGTGGTAGCACAGGTGAAAAGACATATATAACCTTTGTTAGACTCCCCTCGCTCATACACATAGACTGGCCCTGCAAAGTCTACTCCCACTACATCAAATGGGCAGTATAGACACACCGTTCTCTTGGAAGTGGAGCCACCTTTTCATAATAAGGCTTTGCACTCCAACGCTTGCAAACCACACATTTATGCAAGACCTTTTTCACTACTTGTCTAATTTTGAGAATCCAAAATTGTTGTCTAATCTCTATTATCACTTCTCTAACTCCAGCATGTAACAGCTTATGATGAGTATCCAGGATCAAAAGGTCCACAAAGTGCCCCCCAGAAGGTAGCAAAATTGGGTGTCTTTTCTCCTCTGGAAGCCCAGAAAACTGTAGTCTACCTCCTACTCTCAATAAATCCTGATCCAAAAACACATCCAAACCCTTGAGCGCAGAATGTGTTGGTAGAACCTGTAATGGATGGCTGGTGAGCAATTCTCTCTCTTCACCAAATTTTTTCTTCTGCATATATACCACCCAGTATTTCCTGGCTTGCTGAATCTCATTACTGTTCAGAATTCCTTCCCTTCTTGTTTCTCCCTTAATGTTGTTGGTAAATCTATATATCCATGCTGTCACTCTTAACAATCTTTTCAGACTGCTAATGTCCTCAAGCCTCAATATGGGGTCCTGCTGCATAACTTGACAACTGTTCACAGCGCATTTTCTCACCTCACTCACCAATGCTTCTTCAGCCTGGCATTCTCCTACAATAGGCTGATTAGAAGGCCAGTTTTCACTTCCAAGTTTTAGCCACTCTGGCCCATTCCACCACAAACTTGATTGTGAAAGATCTTTCACCGAAATTCCTCGTGTTGGTAAATCAGCGGGGTTTTGGATGCCTGGACAATGCTTCCATTGCTTGGGATCTGTGTGCGCTTGAATTTCCTCCACCCTAATGGCAACAAATGGTTTCCATTTCCTTGCCTGACTTCTTAACCAGTGCCAAACTATAGTGGAGTCTGTCCAATAATAGCTTGGAATTTCATAGAGGGCCAAAGACTTTCGCACTGTAATTGCAAGCCGACTAGCAATAACAGCACCCATCAATTCCAACCTTGGAACAGAAAGCCTTTTCAAAGGTGCTACTCTACTCTTTGCAGCAACCAACCTGCAACTTACTTCCTCTTGCAATGCGCCTCTTATATAAATACAAGTCGCATAGGCTTCCTCACTTGCATCACAAAAGATGTGCAGCTCCAAATTGTCTGGACTATTGTTCAACTCTCCAAAGTACCATCTTGGGATTTCAATGTCTCCAAGATGTGCCAATTCTTTGAACCAATATTTTCACCTTACCACCATATGATCAGGTAACTCTTGGTCCCAACCAAGTCCAATTTCCCAGAGGCTCTGAAACCAAATTTTTGACTTTATCACAAATGGAGCCAGGAATCCAAGAGGATCAAAGACCTTCGAAGCCAAACTAAGAGCTGTACGTTTTGTCCACCTTGTCTCATTCTCGGCCAGCTCTACTAAAGATTTCCCATTGAAGGTAAACAAATCATCATCTTGCTGCCAAACGATGCCTAGCACCTTTGCGTCTATTGCCCACAACTCCTTAATACCAGAATCCTCAATACTTTCTGCTGCATCAGGTACTACAGAGGAATGACTCATAAACTCTTGTAATTGCGAATGATTGGTCTGCCATTTTCTGAGCTCCATGCCAGCCTCCCTCATTATAGCTCTAGCCTCCATGAATATCTGTTTAGCCATTTCTGTATTATCCACGGAACATAGCAAATCATCAACATAAAAATTTTTCCTTATGTGTTCAATAGTGTTAGGATAGACTTCAGAATATTTCTTAAAATGGTACTGCATAGTAGCTGCCAACAGAAATGGACTAGAGCTGAGGCCAAACAACACTGACTTCATTCTATATGCTTGAACCTTAGGTTCATTTTCCAACAAGTCTTTCGTATCCACCCACAGATACCTTACTGCATCTCTGTCCTCTGGTTTTAACTTTATCCGCAAAAAAGCTTGTTTCACATCTGCAGTCAATGCTACTCTACCAAACCTGAATCTCAGTAACAAGGAAAATAAATCTGCATTTAAATTTGGCCCAGCATCCAAACAGTCATTCAAGGACACACCACCTTTGTCCTTGGCTGAGCCATCAAAAACTACCCTCAGTTTGGTGGTAGTTTTGTCTCGCCGTACCACTGCATGGTGTGGCAGATAATGTGCCTCCTGGCTCACCAGCTCACCTTGCACCCTTTCAGCATAGCCCTCCCTTACATAACTTAGGATGGCCTCATCGTATTCAATTAACAACTCCTCATTTTTTCTTAGCCTGTACAATGAAGTCTCCAACCTCCGATTAGCTAGCTGAAGGTTTGAACGGGTTTGCAAGAATCCTTCCATGGTAGGCCAACTTCATAGCAACCATCTCTAAACCCAATCCCTTTTTCAAAGTGCTCTAAAACATCATTGTTCACTGTACTTGCCTGGTTGTCCTTTATACCAATAGATTCAAGTTGTCAAAATGCTTTCAAATGCCTTTCCAGACCATGGCTGTTCTCCTCAATCTTAACAAAGAGAGCCTTAACTTCCATTTCATTGCAATAACTACCATGTAGCATCCAGCCTAGCTTACTTTCAATAGCTACTGGGCCTTGAGATGTACGGACAATATTACCAGTGATGAAGTCCCAATAATAGTCAGCTCCAATCAAAAGACTAATATCTTCTGTTCCCTCAAACTTATTATTGCCCAAATTAATTCCTTTAACTTGCAATTCTTGGACACATGCCATATCTAAACAAGTAGTGACTGGAGCACAAAGTTCCTCAATCTCTACAGCTTGGACCTTGATAGTGGGACTTTGCGGTAACAACCCTTTAACCAGAACTTCTACCTTCTTAAATTTGGTTCGGTTTTGAACGGAACCCCCAAACCCAGAAATTCTTAAATTTTCCCTCTTAAGTTCTTTAAACTTCAATTTTCTGGAAATTCTGGTCTTAATAAAACTACACTGGCTACCACTATCAAACAACACTCTTACAGTAGCTTCTCCCTCATTCCCAATTAATAAGGCTGCAGTTGTTTGCAATAATCCCCCTTTACTTTTACTCCCTTGCATAGCAGTGGCATGTGCCACTGATGTCTCTACTTCTGGGGTAGGCCTACTAAGAGTGTTTTCACACAATAATGGCTGATGCCTACCATGACATTTTTTGCACAAAATTTTAAACTTACAAAACCTTGCTCTATGACCTTTCAAAAAACATTTAAAACATGCTGTGGACTTAGTTACCCTGTCCTTTCTCTCCTCAAAGGGTAAGGCCTCAGCCACCTCACATTTATATGACTTGTGGTTGCCTTCGCAAAATATACATTCCTTGATTCCCTTTAATTTATTCTCAGAGGAGGCATGTAGAACTGACACTGTACCTGGGCTATTCCTTTTTGTGGAAACTTTGGTGCTGTGCCTGCCTTTGTCCTCTTGTTTACCATCCCACTGTGCAAACTCAACTCCCTCTCGTCTTGCTAATTCTGTGCCTAAAAGACTTAACATCTGCTGAAGGGGGATGTACACATGTTCTGCAGAGTGTCCCCTACTTAATTCAAGCAAAATTGAGCTAGGCAATTTAGACTCCAGTGTAGGAACCAACATTATACCATACTTTTCCATTCCTACACCCAAGTTGTCCAGAGACCTAGTTCTAATTTCAAATTCATCATATAACTGCCGTAACTCCTTGACACTATTAGGATTATTAACAGGAGGTATAGTTAAAAGTGCACGGAGGTGGCTTTTAATTAAGATCTCTGGCTTACCAAACCGTTTCTTTAATATATCCCAAGCCACATTATAATTAGCCTCTGTTAATGCTAATCCTGCTATAGTCTTTGCTGCCTCCCCTTCCAAGAGGGACCGCAAATAATTAAACTTCTCCACGGCACTTAACACTTGACTAGAATGAACTGCTGATTGAAAACTGTCTGCCCATCCTTGCCATTCCTGAATACTCCCAGAAAATGTTTTGAGTACAAGCCTCGGTAATTGAACTACAGATCTGTTAACCTTAACTTCACAAGCATCATTTGTTGAGTGTTGTGTTTCATTATTAGACCTGGTCTCTAACTGTACTGAGCTGCTAAACTCTTTTGCTCGGAGGCCTACGTTAGTCATATCATCAATAATCTCTTCAAAGTAAATTATGTTATTTTCTATTTCATCCTCTTCTATAAGAGCCTCAATTTTAACATTTACCTCACTTAGAGCAACCTTTTTAGTTTCTAATATGGCAAGCTTCGCAGTCACTAAGCGTAAATCCTCTTGCTCTATGGCAGAATCTATAGTGGCCAATGACCTTTGTAATTAGACCTTTGTAGGCACTTCTCCTTTTTATAAATTTGTTCAATTCAGATGCACTCATCTTCAATGTAAACAACCCTTGGGCTCAATACCAAATGAGCTGAATTGGCAGAAATACTTAACCAAACTGATCAAACGCAAATTTTACTTTCAAATAAACTGAATTGCTGAGTGGGGTACTAACCAAACACCAGTATGGAATACCAAATTTTCCACCCCAGGACCTTAATTCAATAATGACCCAAAATTAACCAAACCGGAAAAAAAGTAGGCCAAAAAACGACAGATGACTGGCCAAGTTTCGCAATTGGGCGACCAAACTTTACCCTGGGACCTTAATTCAATAATAACCCAAAATTAACCAAACCGGAAAAAAAGTAGGCCAAAAAACGACAGACGACTGGCCAAGTTTCGCAATTGGGCAACCAAACTTTACCCTGGGACCTTAATTCAATAATAACCCAAAATTAACCAAACCGGAAAAAAGGTAGGCCAAGAAACGACAGACGACTGGCCAAGTTTCGCAATTGGGCGACCAAACTTTACCCTGGGACCTTAATTCAATAATAACCCAAAATTAACCAAACCGGAAAAAAAGTAGGCCAAAAAACGACAGACGACTGGCCAAGTTTCGCAATTGGGCGACCAAACTTTTTACCCTGTGACCTTAACTCAATAATACTCAACCCGTCTAGGCCTAACTTGGGATACAATTTGCACAATCAGAACTTTGCCGAAAAATGGTCACTGACTCAGTCTTCTGGTAGAAATCCGGTTCTGAAGGACCATGCTATTTTATTTATTTGTCGGGTTCGAAATCCCAGCTGAGCCGTGAACGGCCAAATTCTAAAGGGCAAGTTCTACCTAAAGCCCAAGTTAAGCTAAATTAAACTTTACGGATTTGAGATCCTATTAGGTCCTACCTCAGGGTAACCTCAGGGTTGCTGACTCGATGCGGGCCTACCTTAGACCTTAAATTACATGAACTTAAAAGGTAAACAAAAGGGTACTATTTGTGGTCTTCTTTATGAACCTTGCAACAACAACGCAACCTGGACTATTGCCAGAGCTGGGCAGTATTTAAATACATTTGTATTTAAATACGTATTTAAATACATTTGTGTATTTAGAACTGTATTTATAAATACATTGTTTTTCATGTATTTAAATATAGTATTTAAATACTTTAATGAGTATTTAAATACAATGTATTTAAATACTCAAAATATAAAAATGTAAATACTTTTACTGGTTTAATACACGTTCTGTACTAGCACAGTACGACGCGTCGACAGTGTAGTACAGCATGGTTCATGTTTCAACGTGTCAGTTCAATCAGTTGTGTGCCATTCTTAGTCGAAAGCGGTTGATTTCTTTATCGTGTGCGTGTCATGGCTTCAACAAGCAAATCCGGTGAATCAAACAGTGATATATCTGCAGATAACAATTTAAAATGTATTTACAAATATATTTAAATACAATTGATGTATTTTGTATTTAGTATCTAAATACATTCGTAAAATGTATTTAGTATTTAGTATTTAAATACATTTCTCCCATGTATTTAGTATTTAGTATTTAAATACATTCAATGTATTTATTGCCCAGCTCTGACTATTGCACGATGCAACAATCATGTATCTAAACAACCAAACTGAATTGCAAGAGAGCTCTCTATCAAACCACACCTTTACGTACGACCTTCCACAAACGAGTAGAAAAGACGCGCAGCGTCTCAAAATGATGCCAACAGTGTGACCAAACAATGTTGCCACAAGAGCTCAAAAATGCTAGCTCTAAATTAATTTAATTTTTCACTAACCTTACAATTATGAGATGGATATATATACACCTTAACTTAATATATATACAAGCAATGCTGCATCAATCAGCTTAGTCATCGTATCGCCTTGGGACAACAATGGTTCTTCCTCTTCTAGATTTTCTAACATAGGAAAAAGTTTCATACGAGTTGTATAATAGCAATGTAGTGTCAATATGCTGTCTGTGGTGCCTAATTGTGCTAGTGTCATTCGCAATTTTGTATTCAGATTTATCACTAGGCTTGGTGAGTCAGTCAGTAAGATAATAGAAGCCATGGTTAGTGGACTGGTCTCCGATATATTTTATAAATCTCAAATCTGGAAGCATTGGCGTAGGCAATTGTATGTTCATTATCCACAGTGATTCACTGGCCTACTTAGTCAGTGTTCCAGACAACCACCGTATCTCTTAATTTTCTATGGACCTCTTGTATAATGTTTGTATCTGTTGAGTCTGAAATAAAGTATTTGTTTGTTTGTATAAACATATTATGGACGACGGGGGAGGCACGTGTCCAAGTCCCTCCCTCCCCCCCTCTGCGACCTGCGGGCGCTACTGGCCGTATGTAGCTCCGTTACAATTTGTAACAAAGAATAATGTATTACGAAACTATATGTTATGGATGTAAAACCTTACGTGCAGACAACATCTATGCTACGTACAAAAAATTACGTTAGAAGTTTACTTGTACTTCACGCGTATACAACGTCATTATGCAGCGTTGTATCAACATTGCAATATAATGGTTAAGGTTTACGTTGTGACTACGTCAGTACAACGTCAATTTCTGACATGACCAAGATTCAACCAGGATACAATGTCTATTTAGGTAGTGTGTTTGCTGGGTATAATAGACATTAAAATGGAATAAAAGGAGAGAACTTAGAAGATGTCATCATTATGTATTTATTGTGTATCATCAGTACAGTATAGCATTTGAATTCTAAATTACACAGGCAATGAAACTTAAAATAAGCAAATAAAAACTTTAAACATTATCCAGTAACAGAGTGTAGATATATATACAATGTTGGGTTACCGGAATTTTCGGCCTGCGCGGAAATCTAAGTCAGCGAGCAGACATTTCGTCGCTCAGTTACTCGTGACTCCATTCCCTTAAAGTAAAGTTATCATACACCCGTACTTGAAGTTGAAGTACGCTATGTACTTGAACCTATGGTACTTTCTTTAATTTCCCAACCAAATTTCAGCCGTTTTCTTTTCGTCTGACTTGAAGTCAAGTTAATTCAAGGTGTGATTTGACTTGACTTAAGTTTTGTTGAAGCTAACTCTGGAGGTGGCTAGAGAAAATTAGTTACTTTTTTGTAAATAAACAATTTGTCGTTTGCAGAACCAATGGTATTTCAAGAATTCATTGCATTATTTGGGCTAACATAAAATAAAATATATTTTATTGATGTCAGAAGACTATGCTAGGTTAAGTTTTCCTATTTATAAACCTGAAGTAAAGACCTGCCCTTCAATCTTTGCCATTTTGGGTCTATATTGACTTAGGATTTCGTTGCTGTGACAAGTTGAAATTTAGGTCACAGTCTAGGGCAGAACTTTCCAAACTTTTAACGTTGGCGACAAACTATTTAAGCATAACAATTTTCACGACACATTAATTAATTTTTGTTATCAAATATCAGATAATTTGGTTATTATGTATTTTATCACACTCAGTCATTTTACACACCAAAATATATTTTTCTAGTAGTATTTGATGTGATTTGTTCAAATATGACCTCCATTTCCGTCGGAAATGAGATCCAACAAAGTTATAGTACTTTGAAGTTTGGCTCATTTTCAAGGGAAATGGAAGTCAAAATCTAAGCAAAACATCAAATATTACTAGAAAAATATATTTTGGTATTAATTAACCTAACCTAACAACCTTACCTAACCTAACCCTGGCTAAACGAGCCTAACCCTGGCTAAACGAGCCTAACCCTGGCTAAACGAGCCTGAGTATTACCTTATTATGGATTAGGTGGTGGATACAGACGAGAGCTCGTTTAGCCAGGGTTAGGCTCGTTTAGCCAGGGTTAGGCTCGTTTAGCCATGGTTAGGTTAATTAATACCAAAATACATTTTCCTAGTAATATTTGATGTGTTTTGCTTAGATTTTGACTTCCATTTCCCTTGAAAATGAGCCAAACTTCAAAGTACTATAACTTTGTTGGATCTCATTTCCGACGGAAATGGAGGTCATATTTGAACAAATCACATCAAATACTACTAGAAAAATGTATTTTGGTGTGTAAAATGACTGAGTGGGATAAAATACATAATTACCGATCATTTTTCAGTAGGTGGTTTATCTTGTAGCCGATTTTGTTGATAGAAAAATCAAAATTTTCAAAATACAAAAAACACTAATGTGTCGCGACACACCAGTTTGGAAAGCTCTGGTCTAGGGTCAGGCCTTATTCAATCTTATTGTTGACTGGATTCATGATTAAAACCTAAAGTTAGGACCTTGCTGCCCTGTATTGAGTGTTTAGACTTTAGATGAATGGCTAAGCCTTTAGCACATGAACTGCGAATTTACCTTGAATTTACCTTGAAGCGCTTCTGCTTAAGGGTGCGCTGCTCCCACAAAGTCCGCCGCTCAGCGCCTCCTGAGGCTGGGCCACGACGGGTCGCCACCCCTCTCTTTTCTCGCTCCTGCCATACGATTTGGTCCCCTATTGAATTTGTGGGGCTGGTCTGGCAGAGGAATATCCTGGCACTGTGGGTTGGTCAGGTATGTTGGCTAAAAACATGTCCAAGTGTTTTTTAAGAGTATCTATTTGGGATTGCACTTATATCTCTAAGGTACTGAGGCAAGGAGTTAAACAGGCGAGAACCCTGCCTAGAGATACTATTATATTGAAGGGTTTGAATCCTCCTCAGACTGTTTGGTGGGAGGTGGTATTTTTGACATATTCTGCCAGTTCTTGTTAGGGTGGGCACAATTGGTTCAGTATTGGGGTCAACTAAAAGCCCTTCTAGAATTTTCCAGGTGTAGATTAGGATGTATCTCTCAAACCACCACCTCTATGAAATAAAGGTCAAGGTCTTTGAGCCTATCCCAGTAGTTTAATTTGTTTTTACTCACCTGTTGCCCATCAGGTTGTTTAATATACGAGGTAAAGGTTCTTTGTAGGCCCTCAATTTTTTGCAATTCATTCTGTTTGTGGGGAAACCATAATTGAGAGCAGTAGTTAATGCGTGGAAGAACAAGTGATTTCCATAGGGTAAGCATGGTCATACTGTCCCTAGTTCTGAATGTCTTCCGTATATATCCTATTAGTTATTTGCATGATGAGGTTACTTTGTCAATGTGCCTGTTGAATGTTGCATCTTCAGATAATATAATATCCCTAGATCCTTTACATGATCAGTTTGTACAATATCTTTTCCTGTGGGTCCAGTGTAGTAGAATTGTTCTTTCAGGTATTTATTTGGTCTACACTTAATTAGTTCAAATTTGTCTTCATTGAAGGCTATATTGTTTGCATCTGCCCATGTATATATAGTTTGTAGATCTTTTTGTAGCTCCATACAGCCTTCTTTTTCTGTAATTGGTCTTAGTATTCTGGTATCATCTGCAAATGATAGGAGAGGGCTTCCTAGGTTACAGTTTATATTGTTTAGCATTATAATGAATAGAATTGGTCTCAGTACTGGGTCATTCCATGTCAAGTCAGCCACCTAAAACACACACCCTTTTCAATTTTGCTCATACTTGGCACAATAGCAGATATACATGCCAAACTTAAATTCCCAAATTATTAGAGCTGACTGACCTTTGGTTACTGAGATACAAGGTCACAAAGTTGTGACATTTTGACCTTTTTTGCGTTAAATGACTATTTTCAAAATGGTGTAACTAAAAAACTATTAAAGCTAGAGCATTGATTTTGGTCTCATTTTAAAGCTCTTTAGTAGCCCATTGTTTGTCTCTTGTTAAATATCTCTACTGTGAAAAATAAAAAAAATCCCTTCAAAAGTTGACCTTTGACCTTGAATAAAAAACAAATACCTTCTCCTAAAAAATTCAATTTTTTTACATTAATACCTTGAGTCATGTACAACAAAATCCCAAGAAGCTGTAAGTGGCTGATAACTAGTTCAATGTATAAAAAAGAAATGAAGTTGGCATCATTCTTCAATTTTAGATTTCTTTTGTCAGTTCATTTATTTAAAAGTTCTGTTCTGATATAGTGTCAGTGAAGACTTAGTTCAACTTAACATTATTAGTTCAAAAACCTTTTTGTGACCTGTGCCAAAAGAAGTCTTTTAAAAGACAACCAGGGTTAAACCCCTCGACAGCCCCAAATCTACTGGAGTAGCGCTGATCCAAAGGCCCAACTAGTATATAAGTACTGTCAACTTTACAGAGTTGACTCCTGACTTCAAGTTAAAGTTAATTTATTTTTACTAAATACATGTATAAAAATTTATTTAATAATTCATTAATTGTTCATTGTTTTCTTTTCAGGATTTTCTTTGTGCTTTTGTGATTTCAGAGTACAAACATGGAACATTTAAAACTGAAACAGAAGTGTGCTGATCCTTTGCTGCGTCACAAAGGTCAGTGTCGAAAGAAGAGTTTGAGAATTGTACCACAGGAACTTGTAAATAAGTTTCCCGATCTGCACTTAACACTACATCACAGACTTTGTAAGCAGTGTAGAGAACATCTTGAGTCCTTGCCTGAGAAAGGAATAGGCACTTTGAATTCAGACATAAATGATGATTCTTCTTGTAGTAGTGAACCACCTGAAGATCTTGAGAAAATTGAAAATGTTGACAATAGTGATGCATCAACTTCAGAGCAAAACCATGAGATGTGTACTTTGAATGCTTCTTTTGTTTCAATTGGTGAATCACCCATAAAAAAGAGAAAGCTTGTAGAGCAAAAGTCATATGGAGCTAAAAAACTAAGCAAGGTGACAGAGACAGTTAAGAAGAGAATGGAAACAGTTGCAGGAAAAGAGGTTTCTGACTCACAATTTAAGGAGCCATCTGGAGATGTAGACTGTTTAGAAATAATAAATCAACTCAAGGAAAAATTCAAAAATGAAAATACTAAAAGAAGTGATAAAATAAAAATCCTCACTGTATTGCTCAAAAGTTGGAGCATTAGGAAAATTGCTTCAGAATTTAACACAACAAGGCATACAGCATCTATTGCTAAAAAAATAGTTGAAGAAAAAGGTGTCCTTTCAGACCCAAATCCAAAGGGTGGGAAAAGAATTAAACAGGATACTGTTGACGCTATTAAAGCATTTTATCTTTCAGAAGACATCAGTAGAACAATGCCAGGAAAGAAAGACTATTGTAGTATCATTGACAATGAAAGAGGAAGGATACATTTGCAAAAGCATCTTTTACTTTGCAATTTAAAATAAGCCTATCATATTTTCAAAGAAAGAAATCCTTTGGTTAAGGTGGGATTCAGTAAATTTGCAGAATTGCGTCCAAAGCAGTGTGTTATTGCTGGAGCAACAGGAACTCACTCAGTAGTGTGTGTACAATTCATCAGAATGCCAAACTTATGTTTGTAGGAGCTGAATTAGAAAAACTAACTGCAAATGATGACACACCTATTAAGAATGTACGTCATTGTGTTGCCTTTATGGAATGCAATCCTGCCTCACAGAAATGCTGCCTCAGACAATGTGGAGATCCATCAGATTTAAAAAACAGACTACTGGACATATTTACAAACAACTTCATTGATATCATAAATTTTAAAAAGTGGACCAATACAGATCGGTCAAATCTTGAATCAGTAGAACTGAATACAGATGAATATATTGACCAATTCTGTAACCAACTGAAAGAATACCAGATACATGACTTCAAGACAAAGATGCAAGCAACTTATTACCGTGAAACAAAAATGTCTTTGAAAGATGGTGAGGTCCTTGCTGTGTGTGATTTTGCTGAAAATTATTCCTTTATTCTTCAAGATGAGGTTCAGAGCTTTCACTGGAACAATGAGATGGCTACTCTACATCCATTTGTTATTTACTATAAAAAGGAAGATGAGATTTACTTTTCAGATGGGTGTGCAGGACAGTATAAGAACTGCAAAAACTTTTTGAATCTTTGCCATCACAGAGATGATTTTGGAATTGAGGCAGAATGGAATGTTTTTGCAACAAGTCATGGAAAGGGACCCTGTGATGGTGTTGGAGGCACAGTTAAGAGATTAGCTGCAAAAGCTAGTCTACAACGACCTTATGATGAACAGATCCTTACTGCAGAACAGTTATATACATTTGCAAGTGAAAATATTGTAAATATAAAATGTCATTTTTCAACCAATAAAGAGCATGAAGAGGAAAGCCAACTTCTCCCAAGAAAGACACTCAACTGCAAGGACTATTGCTGGTACACAGAAATTACACCATTTACAGCCAGTTTCATTGACTTCTCTTAAGGTTAAACATTATTCATTATCAGATTATTCAAATATTGAGAGTTACTGAAAAGGAAGAAGTTGTGACTGAGGAGAAAATACATGGTTTTGTTACTGCTGCATATGATGGCCATTGGTGGGTGGCATATGTGCTGGAAAAGATACCAGAGAATAGAGAAGTAAAAGTCACATTCCTTCATCCTCATGGCCCAAACCCATCATTTGTGTATCCTGGTCGACCAGATGAATTAATCTTACCATATTCAGATATTCTAACACAAGTTGAGGCATCTACTACTAATGGACGAACATACAGGATTTGCAAAGAAGTTACTTTGAAGGCATCCAAAGCTTTGGCAGATCTACAGCACAGAAAGGTAAGAATTCAAAATTAAAATGGTCATGTAACTATATATACACTGCATACATTTTAAGTTGTGATAAATGGAAATCAATGAGCACTATACCTATACATATTGTATGTACATTTTAATATGTTACTTGTATTTGTTAATTAGGTAGCTATCTAGGTATACATTAAAAATTGTTTCTCTTCTAGAAATCACAATAAATTGGGTGGCCCACAAGAATCTTGTCAACTACTGAAAACCATCACATACATGCACAACATACAGGTGAGGTGGGTAAAGAACAAATATTTAAAAATAAGCATTTGCTTGTTTGTAGAAGGCTGCAGATAGTATGTAGATATGGGTTGTATTTGTAAGAGATTGAGCTGACCTTAGACAAAAATGGTTACTGACATACAAGGTCACAAAGTCATGACTTTTTGACAATTTTTGTATAAAATGACTTTTTTCAAAATGTTGCTTGAATTAATTATTTTTTATACATTGAACTAGTTATCAGCCACTTACAGCTTCTTGGGATTTTGTTGTACATGACTCAAGGTATTAATGTAAAAAAAATTGAATTTTTTAGGAGAAGGTATTTTTTTTTTATTCAAGGTCAAAGGTCAACTTTTGAAGGGATTTTTTTTATTTTTCACAGTAGAGATATTTAACAAGAGACAATAAACAAGGGGCTACTAAAGAGCTTTAAAATGAGACCAAAATCAATGCTCTAGCTTTAATAGTTTTTTAGTTACACCATTTTGAAAATAGTCATTTAACGTAAAAAAGGTCAAAATGTCACAACTTTGTGACCTTGTATCTCAGTAACCAAAGGTCAGTCAGCTCTAATAATTTGGGAATTTAAGTTTGGCATGTATATTAGGGTGACAACTTCTTATAGGGATAAAATTTGAAATTCAAAAAAATTTGCCGGCCATTTGTCCAATGCTGCCACCCTATGAGGAAACACCATAGACGAAATCTCATGGAATTCGGAAAGCATTTAGGGGTGCCTCGAGTCACATGAATGAAACTGTCGCGCAGAAGAAATTTCAAGAATGAACGAGTTTCGACCGCTTCAAAAACAAAAATGTTTCGAGAATGCAAGACTCACCGCCCGCCTCTCCTGAAAAACGCAAGTGTTATGCTCGTGGCACTATCCAAGTCATCACTCCCGAATTGGCAAGTACATTGGATCGCACAGGAATCAGTCATCGTTCAGCACACCGGATTATCGACGCTACGGCTAGAAGCCTCGGCCATAACTCACAAAAACTCGCGCTCAACTATGAAACCATTAGAAAATCACGAGAAAGGCTCCGTTCGGCGATGGCAGAAAAGATTAAACAAAGGTTCACACCCAATGAAGTGCTCATTGTTCACTGGGACGGAAATATTCTACCAGATGATGAAGGTGGTCGGTGTGACCGACTAGCCATTTTCGTAACCGGAGTTGATACCGAGAAGCTCTTGGGTGTACCTAAGCTGACATCAGGAACGGGTGAGGTCATCGCCTCGGTGGTACATGCTGCGCTCAAAGAATGGAATGTGTCAGAAAAGGTATCAGCTATGAGCTTCGACACTACAGCTTCAAATACTGGTTACTTGTCTGGGGCATGCGTAATTTTGGAGCAGAAACTCGGCCGCCGACTCTTTTACCTTGCATGTCGCCATCACATCCTAGAACTTGTCGTTGAGAAGGCGTACATGGAATGCATGGGACCATCATCTGGTCCAGATATCCTCCTATTCTCCCGCTTCAAAGAGACGTGGAATACAATTTGCCAAGATAAGTACAAGACCCTGTCAGACCTTCCATCGAGTCTGAATGAGAATCGACAAGAACTGATCGCTTGCTGGAATCTATATCTGACAAAACATCAGCCGAGGGATGATTACCGTGAATTCTTGGAGTTGTCGATTACAATCCTTGGAGGTAATTTACCTAACTTTAGGTTTCGGCGACCTGGAGCACTTCACCGAGCACGTTGGATGGCAAAAGTAATTTATTCATTAAAAATCCTGCTGCTTTCCCATCAGTTCAGACTTACAACTCGTGAAATGTCTGGCTTAAAACGATTTGTATTTTTTGCCCTGGAGTTATATGTCAGCGCGTGGTTCACGGCCAGCAGTCCTTCATCTGCTCCCGCGAACGATTTGAAGCTTCTTCAAGACCTAGCAAAGTACCACGATGAAAAGATCTCAGCATCCTGCCTTAGTGTCCTTGGTTGTCACTTATGGTACCTCAGCGAGTACTTGACTGGTCTCGCACTCTTTGATAAAGGTATCAATGCAACGACGAAAAAGAATATCGCTCGATCAATCCTCGAAAAAGAAGCTGCTGAAGATCCTCCAAAGTGAGCCCCAATACCTGCTGTTTCTTCCATTTCAACAAAGCAGCTCTTGGACTTTGCCTCGAAAGGATCAAAGCTTCTCTTTGAACTTCTAAAAATTAATGATGGTTTCTTGTCCAAGGAACGAGAGACCTGGCCGGATGACGAAGATTTCAAGACTGGTTTGACTATAGTTGAAGGACTAAAAGTCGTCAATGACATGGCAGAGAGGGGAATTGCCTTGATCCAGGCCTTCAATACAAAGATTACAAAGAATGAAGAACAGCGCCAACATCTCTTGCAGGTTGTTGAGGATCATAGGAAGTCTCAGCCTGGTACATTGAAAAAGGGGTATGGCTTGAGGAAAAGTAAGAATTAATGGGTGGTCTACAATTGAATGAAAGACACCCTGGAATATATTTAGTAAATATATTATTTACTTATTACGATTGGAGTACGCCTGCACTTAAACCTTATGAACTAAAACTAACGTTTATTTACATTAATTAAAAAAATATTAATTTATTTTTACTAGGTAATGAATAATTAATTTTTGTTATAAGGAGAATTATTTACCTCACTTGAGACACCCTTAAATATTATCTGAATTACCTAATATTTACAGTACATTGTTTTCTCATGTAGTAGCAGCATTGAACAAATGGCCAATAAAAAACTCCAACTTTCGATTTTTATTGTCACCCTAATGTATATCTGCTATTGTGCCAAGTATGAGCAAAATTGAAAGGGGTGAGTGTTTTAGGTGGCTGACTTGACATGGAATGACCCAATTTATGAAACAATGGCGGACAAAGGAGGAGGCAACTGAAGTGCCACGTCTGCACGAAGCAGCCACCCGGCAAAACACACACTGCCCAAAAAGTGCAGTTTTCAGGAATTATGATCTGTAATTGGGATTTTGAGTTTTTCCAGGAGAATGGGCTTTCCATTACATTGAATGCTGGATATCAGGGCTTTTACTGTACTCTCATAAGGCTGAGGATTGTCTTTGTGTATAGTTTGAGGATGTAAGATAAAATTCCATATTTAGAAGTATTAAGTATATAAAGGCTTAGACATTTCCATACTTTCCTAAAAGTAATGTACAGAAAAAATTAGACTATACAACCATTAAGTTTATAGATATAGTGAGTGGGTTATCTTGTCTTTCCTGATGAGCTTGGGGTATTTTGCAGGTGGAGAAAGTTACTGCAATCAAAAATAGAACATAAAATAGTTCAAAGAAATAAGAGAGATTGTGGGACTTGATCTGCTCATAACAATATGATGAAGCATAAAGTGTGAGTGTGAACTACAAAAAGAAAGTCATAGATTTTCATGATATGTGGTATTTTGTTATATTTAGAATAATTAAAAAGTTATTTATTTTTGAAACCTCTCCCAGACTTTAAAGTGTATATACACTTTGTGTGTATATATATATATATATATATATATAGTGGGGGGAAATAAGTATTCGTACACCTGCAAAATTGTTTTTCAATAAACTTACAATCAAACGAATTACTTCAAAGTTGAACAAAAGATGGCTATTGGCATACAATTAATATGTATTAAACGAACGAACCAAAATTACGAATATATAACTCGACAAATTAAATTTACGAAATTAGATGGGGAAAAAAAGTATTCGTACAAATTAATTTTCATAACTTAATATTTAGTTGCGTAACCATTGTTGGCAATAACTGCTTGTAGACGTTTTCCGTAAGTTCCTACTAGTGCTTTGCAACTTTTTGTCGGAATTTTAGCCCACTCTTCTCTGCAAATAACCTTCAAATTGGCGATGTTCCTCGGGTTCCTCAAATGAATCTGCTTTTTTAATATTCGCCACAAGTTCTCAATCGGATTCAAATCAGGCGACTGGCTAGGCCACTGCAGCACCCTCACATTGTTCTGAACGAACCACTCCCGAGTAAGTTTGGCAGTATGCTTCGGATCGTTATCTTGTTGGAAGCACCATTCATCTCCAAGCTCCAACTGTTGGACAGAGGCGAACAAATATTCTTCTAAAATATCGCGATACAGTGCTCCATTCATTGTTCCCTCTATGACGTGAATTGCTCCAGTACCATTAGATGAAAAGCACCCCCATACCATGATGCTTCCGCTTCCGAACTTTACAGTAGGGATGGTGTTCTTTGGATCAAGAGCGCATCCATCTTTCCTCCACACATGACAAGCCGTGTTCCTTCCAAATAACTCTATTTTCGTTTCATCTGACCAAAGTACAGTATTCCAGAACTCTTTAGGCTTTTCTAAATGCTCACGGGCAAACTTCAAACGAGCATCTCTATGCATTTTCTTTAGTAGGGGTGTTTTCCTTGGACGGCGAGACTTCAGGTTAATCCTGTGTAGTTCATTACTGATAGTCCGTTTAGTGACCGAAGTTCCTGCAGCCATTAATTCTTCTTGAATCTCCTTGCGAGTCGTCATAGGGTTTTCTTTAACTTTTCTTGCCATCCTTCTCCCAGCTCGGGGAGAAATTTTTCGAGGAGCACCAGTTCGAGGAAGGTTGTGAGTAGTACCCGTCTTCTTCCATTTCAAAATAACGGAGCCTATTGTACTGAATGGGATATTTAACCTCTTTGAAATGTCTCTGTAGCTCAACCCTTCATTGTGGAGCCTGATTATCTCATTTTTCTGTTCAACAGAGAGTTCCTTCATCTTCGCCATGGTGACAACCTTCATGCATTAAGACTGAACAATGAATGAGAGCTGCAGGAAATGACGTCATCATAACGTGTCGCAAACAGTGTTGGAACATTCCAGAAGACTCATGTAGATGCTAGAGACCTCTATTTGTCCTTTAAAGAACTTACAGTATATTTATGTAACTTTTCCTAAGTGTACGAATACTTTTTTCCCCACCTAATTTCGTAAATGTAATTTGTCGAGTTATTTATTCGTAATTTTGGTTCGTTCGTTTAATACATATTAATTGTATGCCAATAGCCATCTTTTGTTCAACTTTGAAGTAATTCGTTTGATTGTAAGTTTATTGAAAAAGAATTTTGCAGGTGTACGAATACTTATTTCCCCCCACTATATATATATATATATATATCAAAGCTATTGACTTCTCCTTAGGGAACCGGAGCTTACAGATGAAAAGAAGGATCAACACAACGGCAAACATTTTCATTTATTTGTACATCAGACGTTTCGACAAATCTTTTGTCATCATCAGTGAGTTAAGTCTTAAAACCATTAAAATTAAAACCTTAAAGCAAAATGAAAATTGCATCAATACAAAATTAAAATCATTTAAATTTCATCACTATAAAAACTAAAATTAAATTAAATTTCATCACTATAAAAACTAAAATTAAATTACCTCAATAGGTAAATACACAATGTTTACATCCACCTCCATACTTGGCAAAGTCTAAGGGAACACTGGATGGTCAGAGGATTAGAAAGGGTATGTCTGTGAAAAACGGTTGGTTAGTCAAAAGAGTCGTAATTTGTAGGATGAGCTATTATTATTAAGGGAGGGTTTGTTTCTATAGATGTACAAAGATTCTAAAATTCGGAGTTCTGTAAGGTTATTGGATCTAGTTAAAATTTCAAACTGAGTTTTGTGAAGGGGATGGTCGTTTTCATTACTGTGGTTTCTAATTGCAGTTGTATGTTTTATAAATATAAGATTAGTGCTATAGTAACATTATTAACAAGAAGTTACCGTATTTGTTCAGATTACTTTTCGTTAAACGAAGAATTTAAATTTTTAAAACAGTACTTTATTAACAATTACTACCCTTCTCATCTATTCGATAACCAATTAAAGAAATTTTTAAATAACACTTTTGATACTAAACTCCCCGTAACTACAGTACAAAAAGAAACCAGATATATTAAATTACCTTTTTATGGTTATTTATCATTGCGTATTCGAGGTGAATTGTCCAAACTACTCAAGTCTAGTTATCCCAAATAAATTTTAGATTCGCCTTCGTCAACCCACTTAAATTATCAAATTTTTTAAAGTTCAAAGATGAATTCCCCAAAACTGTATGCCCCAATGTTGTTTACAAATACACGTGCGACAGCTGTAAGGCTGCGTATATTGGCAGCACTCAACTCCAACTGGAGGTGCGCCTTTCTCAACATTTGGGCTTGTCAGTCCGTACCAACCGTCCCCTCAGTAGCCCTCCACAATCCGCAATTAGAAACCACAGTAATGAAAACGACCATCCCCTTCACAAAACTCAGTTTGAAATTTTAACTAGATCCAATAACCTTACAGAACTCCGAATTTTAGAATCTTTGTACATCTATAGAAACAAACCCTCCCTTAATAATAATAGCTCATCCTACAAATTACGACTCTTTTGACAACCAACCGTTTTCACAGACATACCCTTTCTAATCCCTGACCATCCAGTGTTCCCTTAGACTTTGCCAAGTATGGAGGTGGATGTAAACATTGTGTATTTACCTATTGAGGTAATTTAATTTTAGTTTTTATAGTGATGAAATTTAATTTAATTTTAGTTTTTATAGTGATGAAATTTAAATGATTTTAATTTTGTATTGATGCAATTTTCATTTTGCTTTAAGGTTTTAATTTTAATGGTTTAATATTGTATTGATGTAACTTTCACTTTTCAATTTTGTTTTAAGGTTTTAAGACTTAACTCACTGATGATGACAAAAGATTTGTCGAAACGTCTGATGTACAAATAAATGAAAATGTTTGCCGTTGTGTTGATCCTTCTTTTCATCTGTAAGCTCCGGTTCCCTAAGGAGAAGTCAATAGCTTTGATATTAACCCAGAGATATGGCCGATCGACATTGAACTATTACAGACAATGTGAAAGAGTCTATTTGAAACTGAACAAGGCTATTGTGATGAGAGTTTCTTGTCTAAGTGCAAAAGTTATAATATTGTGCCTAATTTCCTTAGATTTAAACTTTATAATAAACGCCTCCATAACTCCAAACTATATAAATCATGGCAACATAAATTATTAAATTTGGAGCTTCAATCGAAAACTAAAACAGTGAGTTTTCTCAAGCTGAAATATAAGAATTCTCTGTTTGGTCTAAAATCTAGGGTGTCTTATATTGATTATCATTGTTTAGTTACTAAATTTCAAACTTGCTGTGATAAAATGTCAACAGACATAAAAGGATACATGCTGCCAAATTGGAAAAATTGGGAATCACTCGTCGTTTTTTAATAATCCAGATAATTTTATTTTAATTTCTCTAATAGAGTTTTAAGTATTAGAGAGAAAGAAATATTGTCGTTAGGCTTAAATTTTGATCTACCTCATTATAAACTAAATTTTTATAAATTTTTCTCTGGCTTTGAAAATCTTCTCATGAATATTAAGAATTGTGAGATCCGACCAAATTTCTCGTTTCATAACTTGGTAAAACAAGTGGAGAGCATCTCTTTTAAGAATTTTTATAATTTTAAACCCCATAAGGTGTTTTCTCCCCTCTTTAATAAGCAAGATTTTAAAATTCTTAATAATTTGAAAAAGGATAACTCTGTCATCATTACAAAACCGGATAAGGGTAAAGGAGTAGTGCTGATTGATTCAACAGTTTACATAAATAGAATGGAGACAATTTTGTCGGATACGTCTAAATTTAAAAGGGTAAAAGAGAATGTTCTGTCTAAATTACTAAAACTCGAAGATAAACTTAATAGGTGTTTGCGTAAATTAAAAAATAGTAATATTATTGCTGACAATACATACAATTTTTTATTTGCTTCTGGTTCTAATCCAGGAATTCTATATGGTTTACCTAAAGTCCACAAGCCAAATTTCCCACTAAGACCTATTCTTTCGGCATGTGGTACATTCAATTATAATTAGCCAAATTCTTCGTTCCCTTGCTTTCAAAACTCACCTTTAATGATTATTCTATTAACAACTCGTTTGATTTTGCTAAAGAGATAAAAGAGATCAATCATGCATTCTCTTACTATGGCCAGTTTTGATGTCTCGTCATTGTTTACTAATGTCCCGTTAAAAGAAACATTAAATATCATACTAAATAAGTTATTCACTACTGATAATACTCTTATTAATGGCCTCACTCAGACTCAATTTAAAAACCTTCTCGAAATAGTGTGTTTTGATAATCTTTTCTTATTTAATAGCAACCTTTACAGCCAAATTGATGGGGTAGCTATGGGTTCCCCGTTAAGCCCAACACTAGCAAATGCATTTCTTTGCCATTACGAAGAAATTTGGTTGAAAAATTGTCCTAGTAGTTTTAAACCCATATATTACAGAAGATACGTGGATGACACTTTCTTAATATTTAACCATCCTTCACACGTAAAACTTTTTCTTGATTATCTTAATAAACAACATAGTAATATTAAGTACACGTGTGAAAACGAAACAAATAATAGTTTACCTTTCCTGGATGTTTTAGTTAAACGGGCCCATAATAAGTTCCATACTTCACTATTTCGGAAACAAACTTTTACTGGCTTGGGAACCAATTATTTAAGTTGTATGTTTTATAAATATAAGATTAGTGCTATAGTAACATTATTAACAAGAAGTTACCGTATTTGTTCGGATTACTTTTCGTTAAACGAAGAATTTAAATTTTTAAAACAGTACTTTATTAACAATTACTACCTTCTCATCTATTCGATAACCAATTAAAGAAATTTTTAAATAACACTTTTGATACTAAACTCCCCGTAACTACAGTACAAAAAGAAACCAGATATATTAAATTACCTTTTTATGGTTATTTATCATTGCGTATTCGAGGTGAATTGTCCAAACTACTCAAGTCTAGTTATCCCCAAATAAATTTTAGATTCGCCTTCGTCAACCCACTTAAATTATCAAATTTTTTAAAGTTCAAAGATGAATTCCCCAAAACTGTATGCCCCAATGTTGTTTACAAATACACGTGCGACAGCTGTAAGGCTGCGTATATTGGCAGCACTCAACTCCAACTGGAGGTGCGCCTTTCTCAACATTTGGGCTTGTCAGTCCGTACCAACCGTCCCCTCAGTAGCCCTCCACAATCCGCAATTAGAAACCACAGTAATGAAAACGACCATCCCCTTCACAAAACTCAGTTTGAAATTTTAACTAGATCCAATAACCTTACAGAACTCCGAATTTTAGAATCTTTGTACATCTATAGAAACAAACCCTCCCTTAATAATAATAGCTCATCCTACAAATTACGACTCTTTTGACAACCAACCGTTTTCACAGACATACCCTTTCTAATCCTCTGACCATCCAGTGTCCTTAGACTTTGCCAAGTATGGAGGTGGATGTAAACATTGTGTATTTACCTATTGAGGTAATTTAATTTTAGTTTTTATAGTGATGAAATTTAATGATTTTAATTTTGTATTGATGCAATTTTCATTTTGCTTTAAGGTTTTAATTTTAATGGTTTAATATTGTATTGATGTAACTTTCACTTTTCAATTTTGTTTTAAGGTTTTAAGACTTAACTCACTGATGATGACAAAAGATTTGTCGAAACGTCTGATGTACAAATAAATGAAAATGTTTGCCGTTGTGTTGATCCTTCTTTTCATATATATATATATATATATATATATATATATCCCCGCAAGGGGGTTCTAAGCTCGTGCTCTTGAGTGCTCTTTGTGCTCGTTTGTACGTGCTTGTTCCTGGAGGTTTCACGTGCGCCCTCCCGGCCCTAGCACCCAAGGATGATGGGGCTCGACCCTGCAGTCCTTGTCATCCTTGGTCTTTTTCCACTTCGACTGTCCCCTCCACCCTTTCTTTTCCCTCTTTCCTCTCACTTTTTCTTTGTTTTTCCGCTGAGATATGCCCTTTAAATAGAGGCGAATCGGTTCTTCCTAAAAAAAAAAAAAAAAAAAAAAAAAAAAAAATATATATATATATTTTTTTTTTAATATTTGTGGTTTTTGTTAGTGTAAACTATTAAACCAATGCCTGATGTAGATTTCTTACCTATTATGAACTGATAGATTGCTGCTCTTCACTAGGAGGATTTAATGTCATTTTCTGAAAATGGTGGTTGTATAAGCTAATTTTCTAAATGTCTAAAAGTGAAACTACTTTTACAGATTGTATTTACCACCATAACCAACAGAATTTTAAACTGGACACATTTCAGTGGTTACAAAAGTGTTCAAAATGAAAATTTCAGTTTTATTTTTCCTGATTGTTTTACTTGCCTTTTCATCTGAGGCTGATGATGAAAAGAAGAAAGAGAAAGGTAAAAAACTGCAAATTGGAGTTAAAAAGAGAGTTGAAAATTGTACAATCAGAAGCCGAAGAGGGGATTTACTTCACATGCACTATTCGGTAGCTAATAGTATTTAAGCTTCATACAAGATAATTTATTATAATTAGGCTTTTGTGGATATAGGTATTTTTTATATTTAGCCCATTTAAGAGGGCTTATCTAGGTCTAGTATAACCAGCTATATATATATATATATATATATATATATATATATATATATATATATATATATATATATTAGGGTGTCCCAGCCTCACATGTGAAAATAAAAATTTGCAAGTCAAATCGCACACCCCTTTAATTAATTACACTTGAAGAAAGGAAAAAATGGGCGAAATTTCATTGGCCTATTAGGAGGGGAAGGGTCCCCTCATTGACCTTGTTTATTCGAGCCTATATGAACAAATGTAAATGCTCAGCATTAATCATTCTAGAATGGAAGAATGAAATGTAAATTCTTTCTAATGACTAAATTAAAGGAAATGGAAATTCTTCCTAATGGCACATTTCATTTCGGGGGACAGAGGATCTTTTTGTCTGCTGAGGGGAACTGCTGGTGGTGGTATTCGACGACTTGGTACACGAGCTGCCATTCCTCCTCATTTTTTGTCAGGCCCTCGTTGAAATCTTCCGCCAGTTTCACCGCCCATTCTGCCGTGTCATTCACAGACTTCAACGATGGTGCACATCCTTTGAGATCTTTGGGGGTTTTTGGAACCGGCAGCTTCAGGCAATGAAAAAGGTTTTGAGTCCTTTTCGTGACCAAGGTGCTCAAATCCGACCATCTCACGGTCAAGACACTCTTTCCCTCCAGCCGATGCAGATCTTTTGGGTTTTTGGTCTTGTGCAGGTTTTGGAGCATGGCCGTCTTCTCTGCATCGGTGGTTTTGGAGGAGAACATAGCGAGTCTGGCTAAATCTTCGCTTTGGTACCAGAGGTGGCCCCGGAATTTTGTCAATGCGGCGGTACCTACATCATGATCCACCACCTTGTACCGCTCTAGGTCCTCCAACAGCTCCAGGTCATTGACAGGCGCGTCCGCCGTCAATGGAGCCTCGAACCACCTCTGGAGGTAGATGGTGATGGCAAAGACGTTTATCCTGCGTAGTGACTGGACCTCATGAGTGGTCAGGTGCAATTGGCTTCGGAAGATGAACATCTTAAGACAGTAAATGCCTTTGGCCATCCACCTGGCCTGGTGGTATGCTCCAGGACGATTGTACCGGAGATCTCGTTTGCCATGACCATCGAGGAAGACCAGAGTGAGGATCAGGAACTCCCGGTAATCGTCTCTTGGGTGGCCAACTTCAAGCTGGTCTTCAATGAAGTGGACAATCTGCTCTTTTTTCAACGCCACCCATTCCGAAAGGATGTCGCTTGGGCCATCGCCGTTGAACGGAGAAGCCTGCTTCTGGTCGATGAACTCCCATTGGGATTTGAAGCGAGCGAACAGCGCAATTTCGGGGCCAGAAGACCTGAAGAACAGGTCAAAGACTGAGGTGATTAACAATTCCATCATGTGGTGTCTGCAAGCCAGGAAAAGAACGCGGCGGTCCATTTGGTCCTGGATAATTGTACAAGCGCCGCTGTGAATACCGGTATTCGCCATTGTTGTGTCGAAGCAGAGACCGGCAATCCATGGTTGAACTTGCGGCCAATCGTCCAGCACCTTCAGAACAGCTCCAGCCATCCGCTGTCCTGTGCTGTCAGGGATTTTTGGGATCGCCAACAACTTTTCAAGATTCTTCCCGCTGACCAGCACTGGTATGCGATCCGATTTCCCTCCATCCGAATCAGGGAGGAGTTTTCCATCAAAGTGGACAACAAGCGGCGTATCAGGATTGAACTTGGTCTTGATTCCGGCTGCCAAGTTCTTCCTGGACTTCTGCCGTGAACGGTGAAGACTTGATTTGGACAAGGTGACAGAGGATAACTCAACTCCCGTGGCAGCGAGTGCTGGAGCCACAATGTGCATCGCTTGGCGTACTGAGGTTCCAGTTTGATCCAGGGCTGCACCAAAATTGGGATATTGGATGATCCTCCTTGCCGACACTTGGCCGTCCTTGGGAGCGGATCGAGGAGCCGAAGGACCAGGAGAGGAATATTGGACATCATCATTGGATGCTTCGGCCATGGACTCAGAAGAAGAACCACTTTTCACCGTTCCTTTTGCTTGCAGTGAGTCCATCTCTTCGCAGCTTTTCTTCTTCCTCTTCTCTTCAGCTGCTCAGCATTTCTCCCACTCCGCTGCCCTACGAGCAAACTCCAGGTCCTCTCCTCTGATGTACATCTTCCGCACGGTTCGCTGGTCATTCAGAAAGTCTCGATCTTCGGGGACTTTGATGAGTTGTTTCGAACAGTGTATTCAGGTTGGCTTGGAATCCCTTTTCCCGCTCCAGTTGCTTCTCTCCCCCATGGTTTCAGTTTCTGGCAACCTTCTCGTAGTCCGTGGAGAGGGCCTTGATCCTCTCGACGCACTTGGGCTTGTGGGAGGTCGGAATAGATGCCCGAGCCCACACCGCCATAACCTCATCAGCTACCACATTGGCATCTTCCGCCGTGGAAATTTTTTTCTTCCGAGTGAAGAACAACAGATGTTGAAGAACATCTCCCACTGTTGGGAGTTGACACAGCATTTCCAGGGGTTCATTTCGCAACACCCCCACCAACCACACAGTCTCCTGCTTTCTTGTATCCATAACCTGGAAAGAAATATGCTACAATTAGTATAAGGTAGAGAGTAGCCATTCAGCAATAGTAACACATGGTTTGAGGGGACCCTTAAAATTAAAGAACACAAATGAAATTCATCTTGCTGGCATGTTTTCACGAGTGGAAGAGATTAGGGGTGTGTGCATGACAAACTTCAGGAACAAAAAAAATTGGGACACACACATATATATATATATATATGTGTGGTGGACTGGATATCCGCATCTGCATCATTTTTAACCCTTTACTGCCCAAAAGGACAAATTTGTAACCTTTCAAATATACACATTCATAACTTAACCCTAAAAAATATTTCGGCAGTAAAGGGTTAACATCCACATCCACACTTCTGACTGCGGATGTTATGCAGATATTGCCTCTAATAAATTATACAATTTACAATTAAATTAGCTTATAAAGTAGCTTATAAGGCCCAGTCATGCACATTTCATGTAAAGTATTAATTATTAATGAACAAACAAATAGAGAAACCTCAAAATATAAATACCTGGTAACACAGAAAATTGAATGAAACTTGTTTCATTGAATTTTCTGTGGTTGAAACCCTTGAGAAAGTTATTTTTATCATAATGAAAACATTAATATTAATTATTATGCATTGCCTGCCATGATAGTAATATCACAAAATTTGAAAAATTGTCATATATTCATAATTCTATATTATATTGATAGATTAACTAAATATCCACATCTGCGGATATTGAAATTAAACATTGCATTTGCATCTGCAGATGTTAAAAAACTGACATCTGGTCCACCACTAATATATATATATATATATGTTAACCCCTCTGTCTATGGCCTTGGATGGTTCGAGATTGGCAGGGGTTCTGGTTAGGTGGCAGCAACAGATTTGTTACCTTGGTTGGAGTAGCTGGTAGGCACTGTGTAGGAAATCACAGTAGTTTCTCTTATACTACTATCCAATTTCTTCTTGTAGGGAATCAGAGGATTCTGTGAAGCTTACTAAATTCTCTAAGGGTTCCCCGATTCTTCTTGTAGTGTATCGAGAAATTATTTCTCTCTATTTTGAGACTAAGTTCTCTGAAGAAAACAGGTAATGCTCAGCCTCTAAGTCAGATCAGACAAATCAAAATCAGAATGAACATTGGAGAAATTCTACATGTTTATATACCTAAAGTTTAATGACATCATTATTATTTAATGCTGACCTGTTTTGTTTTTTATTTTCAATAGGCTGAATTATTTTGCAAAATATTTAAAGGTAAGGTAAATATTTTAGCTGAAGCAATGTCTAGACAGTTAAGCAAGATATTTGAAGATGAAGCCATATTTTTATTTTAAACTGCATATTGACAGATCTGATGTTATCATGATCTGCCAAGTTAACTAAAAATGGAAATTGAAATATGCATTTTATTACAGGGTTGGCAGAAACCCAGGTTTTTCACAAAAACCCAACCCAACTGGGTTTTTAGGTTTTTGGGTTTTTGATGGGTTGAAATTTTTTTAGAAAGGTTTGATAATTATGTAGTGCCTAATATATCTATCATTTTATTAATTTATTTAGCTAATCTACAATATTAAAAAGACATCTTTATTTCACAGAAAATTCAGATATGAGAGATAATAATGACATATTAGAATTTTCTCCATTTTAATTTTAGATCTTTCCTTTATTTCTGAACAGCAGATTTTAGCTTTATTTAGACCTAACTCAAATTTAAATTTTTAAGATGCCAAAGAGTTAATAGAGGTGGAAGATCTAAAGCTAGCGAATGGGATGAGGTGACTTTATTAAGTGATCAGCCTACTAGAGTACTATGCAATTATTGCAAAGAAAGTATCACTCGAAAAATTGAGAGAGTGAAACATCATCTAGAGAAAGTTAGACCCGCACATACTGGTGGCAGACTTAAAGCTGCTGAATGGGATGAAGTAAAAATGTTGAGTGACCAACCAAATAGAGTTTGGTGCAAATACTGCAGATGTGTATTTAAAAAAAAAAATAGAACAAGTGAAACATCATTTAGAGCGATGCAGTAAAAAATGGGTACAGGCTCGTGATGATGAAGAGGATGAGCTTACAAATACAGCTACATCAGCAACTCTTCCTCCTACACATAGACACGGCAGTTTTGAGAGTGGATCCTCTTCAAGCAAATCATATGAAAGCCTGGTTCATGATGATACTACAATTCATAGTAGTGAGACTTCATTCACTTCAACTGCTTCTGAATCTTCCATACCATTTTTTTCATTCTACTCCAGCCAAGAAAACACAAGGTCAGATAATGCCATATGTGGTTAGAACAACTGTAGATCAAAAAGAACTAGATTTGCAAATGGGCAGATTTTTCTTTTCAGCAAATATTCCATTTGTAGTTGTAGAGAATAAAGAATTTATTAAATAGGTCCAAAATTTAAGACCAGGCTATTGTCCTCCAAGCAGAAAAAAATTATCTGATAACTCGCTAATCGAAGTGAATAATGAAGTAGGTACTGAATTCAATGAAAAAAGACTGTCAATTCTACTGTAACTTTAATTGAAGATGGTTTGAGCAATGTGTCAAATGATCCAATAATTGCCCATAGTGTTCACAATGGGTGCAAATCCTTTTTAATAACTTTTCAATAACTTTTCAATTTTTCATAATCTTTATTTACACATTGCATAATTTAAGAATTGTTTTATAAGTCAGCTTACTTGAAATAATCAACATGCCAAATCATTCTAATTAGCTATAATTGAACAATGTAGCAATCAGAAAAATTTCAATTATTTTAAATTAAACATCTCAGAACAAAAACCCACTGAAAATTACAGTGCGTTTTGGGTTGGGTTTTTGGGTGCTAACCCTGTTTTATTATGAATTAAAATTAAACATGCATATGAGCTTAAAAAATGCTTAAAATTTTAAATTAAGTGTTAAGCAAGACATGACTTCATCTTTTACAATGAAGAGAGAATATATGCAGAAAATGAACATTGCAGAATTTAACATGATTACATTATTAAGCTAAATCAAAAAATGATTAAGTAATTTAAAAAGAAATAATTCATTAATTATTCAGCAAAAATAAAATAGAAAGAAAATAAAAGATTTTATCTGAACTTGCATCAGTGTTATGCAAGTTTGGACTCTATATGCAAAAGTGAATATAAGAATACAGTGGTCCCTTCTTGTTCATGATTAATTGGGACTGAGAAAAACGTCACAAATTACAAAATCGTGACCAAGAAGATCCATTTTCAATGTAAAATGGCTAATTGGTTCCAAAAGCTCAAAAGCAATATGTATTATTAAACAATGATTTGCATCAAACACTAATAAAAACCAATAACATTACTGTAATATTACATAAACAATGATATTTTACATAAATATAACTTTTTACTGTATGTAATGTAAAGCAATATTATTACATAAACAATTATGTAAAGCAATAATATTTTATAAACTGGCTTTGAAGAGCATGAAATGACATAACCTCACTCAGTGAAAGACACAGTGCGACTGAGCCTGTCAACCTGCATGGGCAGCATTGTAGATGCCACATGACAAAATCACAAATTTGCGGAGTCAGTCATGAATTTACTGAAACATAGTAGTGAAATGGGTCATCATGAATTTGCGAAATACTAACAGAGAGCCTCACAAACAATGAAGGCCCACTGTATATGAATATAGAAATTATTCATTGTTCATGTTTACACACACACACACACACACAACACACACACACATACATGTTTGAGACATATTTATATGTCATAAAAGTGTACATTTATATTTAACTATTTCTGACCATGGTTGAGTTTACTCTACTAACCAGATAAAACCATACTGGTCAAGGTTGATTCTACTCATTGATTAAGCCACTACTTTTGTTCAATTAAGAATAACGTGGTAATAAATTTAGAATAAATGAAATGCTGACATTCTAGGGTGATGACCTTTTTTCCCTGAAAATATGGGACAGCTTCCAAAACAGTATATGGGACAACACTTGATTTTAAAGGATAATCACACCAGTTATATTACTAAAAACATCATCAGTATATTCATGCTTTATTTTTAAATATAGAGAACTGATACAAAGTTTTGCACTTGTTGCTTGTACTGTACTTGTATTTCTTGTTGCTTTTAATATGAGTCTTGAGTGTTACTATTGATAGAAACAAATCTTCAGCTTTCAATTGTTATTGTCATTCCTGCATCTACTGGGAGAAATTATACTAAAAGAAATAGTAATTCAGTAGGAAACATAATTATCATTATGGACTCTCATATTTTAAAAATGCATTTGTTTAATGCACCATTTACAAAAAACTGAAATATTTGGCAAATTTCATCCTGTATCACCTATCCAAGTCAAGGGATGTGAGACAAATTGAACAAATACAATCCAGTTATTTAAAATATGGGATTGGTGAATCACCCTATAACATTCAGTAGAGTTGTTTATTATATTTGGTTTTAGCTGACTCAGAAGCAAATTAAAATATTTAAAATTATGTGCAAAGTTAGGGTTAGAAGCTTTCTTTAATGCTAGGCTCTTGTAGTTTAAAGATTGAGTTCATTTTATATTGTAGTTTAAAGACTGAGTTGGTCTTATATTGAATAATAGAATTTGTTCATGCACTGCTGACCTGGAAGGTGGGTGTGGCCCAGTGGGTCATTCCAGGACAAATCAGGCATTGCCTGAAACCACACCCACTTAGATTTTGCTTAAAATTGCTATACAGGGTTGTTTATGCTGAAAAACATGAAATTTCAAGTTTCAGAGCAATCAGAGTAACTTCAAAAGTTATGGGCCCCTTAATTTTTAAAAGTCTATAACTCGGTCCCTAGCTAGGAAAAATGTTTTAAAACCATTTGAAAGCACAAATCTTAGAGTAATTGACTCTAAGCAATAAAATGCATTTAATCAAATAGTTAAAAAGTTATATCAGTTTGAATATTTTTAGGGGGGCCCCACCCCCTATGATACAGATATTCAAGATTTTTTCATCATTTTGTACCTCAATTATTCTTCTATGTGACTTAGTCAATAACATTGTGTATTTTTCCCCTTCATTAGATGTTGGTGGAGGTTAAAAACACACTCCATTTGCTGGACTTTGAACTTACACCATTGTGCCTGTTTTACTTATCAAGCTCTCTCATAAGATGTTTTCCTTGACTTACAAGTGGATTAAGTATAGCTATAAGATAAACTTATTAGTGTTTTCCTAAAACATAATAATAATAACACTCTCAACTTCGTTGATCTTCAAAGGCAAAAAAAATATTGCTAGTATAGTTGTTTTATTGAACAAATTAAGACATTACTTGAATAAAAATAATTGCTATACAATACATTAAATCTGAAACATTTTTGGTACCTAGCCTAATTCTCAGTATCATGTATTTCAAAGATACACACAACTCTGGTGCCAGATTGAATATTAGTTGACATTTCATGAAGGATGTTTTTGGCTTCTACCCAACAAACATCATCTTTATTATCAGGTCATCCCATAAGTAATGTCGTTTTTTTACTTTAATTTCCAACCAAATGAAAATAAAACCATCAAAATAAATTTTAATCAATTTTATATTTTCCCTCACTTTCTATGACTCTTTGCCACCTCTCTACAAGCATTTCAATTCCATATTGATAAAATTCCTTCAGTTTAGAAGCAAAAACTTCAGAGAGGGTAATGTTGATAGCCTTGAAACTTTCAAGTTCTTTCCCATCAAGGTAGTTTTGAAGACTTCTGAATAGGTGGAAGATGTGGAATTTTTTCCCAACCAAGCTGTTCAGTTTTGGCAGTGGTGATTTGAGCAGTATGAGGATGCGCGCTGTCCTGTTGAAACACACCACCCTTGCAATTGGCCAAAGAAGGACATTTTGTTTGCAATGCAACGCTCCATCTTCGAAATTGCTGACAGTAGACTTCGGCTGTAATGGTTTGATTGGGCTGCAACAGTTCAAAATAAACCACTCCTTGAATATCCCACTAAACGCACAGCAAAACCTTCCTGGGGTGCAGATATCCTCTTGGCTGTGGTATAGCAGATTCCCCAGCACTAACCCACTGCCGATGATGCTTAACAGTGTGATGAAGCACCCAATTTTCATCCCCAGTAATGAGTCAATTCAGAAATGGCGCTTGAAGTTGCTGAGAATGCAATGATGAGCAAATGTTCACGCGATCTCTACAGTTGTCTGGTGACAATGTATGGGGAACCCACTTCTCAAGTTTCAACACTTTTCCCAGTCATTGCAGGTGGTGATGAACTGTGGAACTGGTTGAATTTAGTCGCTGGGCAAGTTCTTCAACAGTTACAGCAGGATTTTCTTGAAGTGTAGCTATCAGAAGGTCATCATTGAACTCAACAGGTTGGCCCGAGCACGCTTCATCAGTTAAGCTATAGTCACCAGACCTAAACTTCTGGAACCATCTTCCCCATAAATATCCTGAATATTTTTTGCAGCTGCAGTCGCATTATTTCCTTTTCTAAACTCAGAAAGCATTATATGCCTAATGTGTTCCTCTGACACCTCCATCTTATCAGTAAGGGTGAAATAAATGAAGATTGTTAACACGATGAAACTTCACTTAGAGTGAGAAGTAACATGTTGAAACACATAAAAATTCAAGTTTTCCACAAAATATGCACAGAAACATGTGCAAACATGACGCGAGTTTAGCAATGCAAAAAAATGACATTACTTATGGGATGACCTGATAGATGGGAAATAGTATCTATTGTTTTTGTTGGAAATATGAGTAGCTAGAAACTTGATTTTATAATCTTGGAATTCTTCTGAATAATCTAAAATGATTCCTAGATATTTTCTACCATCATAAATACATGCAACATACTTTTCCACAGGAAATTTTTGCTCATTTGATAAATCTGGACTCATGTCTGAGTCACCTTGTTCAGAGGTCATAACCCTAACAACATTGTAATCTGAAAATAAAAACCCACTCTAATAGACAAGAGTTTATTTCCTCTGTCTATTAGAGTGGGTTTTTATTTTTATATTTTGACCTTCACGTAGAAAAGTGAAGTTTTTTTGCATTTAACATTGTAGTCATTGGAGTCTGAAACTAAGCAAGCTTTAATGTGACTCTGAGACATTGGCACAATTCTGTGAAAACCTTGTATGCCCTTCACTGTCACTGGTTTTTCAAACCTACTACTGAGTTCTGTTTTATGATGATTTATTTGTTCTTTCATAATGAATTTAAATTGGACTCAAAATTTTGTGTACAAAAGTCATAGAAACTCTGTGGAGACAAGATGTGTCCTGTTGTTGAAATGGGGGCGCGATGCCAGTAAGTGTGTCTGTGTAAGGATGCATTTGCGTTACTCACCTACCAGATACTCTGTTAGTGGGGTCATGGCAGCTGCTGCTGGTTGCTGAGATGGGAGGTTTAGCTGCCAGTGAGGACCACCCAGAGGGCCTTCAATTGAATAAAAATCCTTTGACTTCAGCACCACCTGCACTGCTAAGAATGAGAGAAATGAGGTGAGCAAGTTACCAATTTTAGTGTGGTTGAGATTGTCAGATAGGCGGCTCCTACCAATTTGAAAGTGGGTTCTCACCTTTAAGATCTCTGGGGCATAGCCAGTCTGCCTCTTTTAAAGACTTACTCTTTGGCTTATGGTGGGAGGATTTAAGAAAAGTAAAACGTCCTTTGCCTAATTTAATCAACGAAACAACAATAACACTTACAACGTTAACTGCACCAGCAGGCAAGTTTTTACAGGCAACTAAAGAAAATATGAACAATTTTATTGATCATACACCAATGTGTATTCAGAACCAACTAAGCACTTGAAAAAAAATTATTACTACAAAACAAAAGAAACAAACATCATTAGTCCCATACCACACACAAAAATATCAACATAAAATAAAACCATTAAATTATTGGCCATCACCAGCCCATTACCACACACAGGAGACAAGACCTACAGGAAAAAAGAACTTAATAACTAATGCAAAAAAACAAAGAATATTAGTCACTAGGGCAAGGTCAATGAGTGTTACCCAAATTGTATAAACCTGATAAGTCCCAGATGTGTCATTTTAAACTCCACTTCATCTCACAATCATTAAAGGTATTCTTGGCTCAATCAGTGCAAACAAAAGCAATGTTTATAACAAAAAAATGTGAATACTGGCTTCAGCATTTGTGCAGGTATTGGGGAAGAAAATTTTTTTTTGTCCAAATTCACTTCAATAAGCAAATGTCCCAGCCAAAAACAAATCCCTGATAAAGAGAGAAAAAACCAACAACATTTAGAGATTATCCCCCCAGCAATGTCATCAGTGGACCCACAGGAATCCATGAGTGCAATGATGTCAGAAAAGGGAGCAAAATTAACAATGATAATTAAGGTTCTAAAATTTTGGGATATGTATTTGCATTAATATGTTGCTCATAAGGCAGTTAAAGGTACAATTTAGTTCACAGCCTGAGAAAGCTCCAAATCCATTGTGATGCATATTGATAACTGAAGTTAGGTTTTTCAACAAGGTCTTTATAAAGGAAATCAGGCATTCAAAAATGATTGATATTTACATGATAATTTTAAGTGATCCAAATATGTGAGACATGGTTCTTATAGCTAATGGATAAGCAATACAAAACACCAACGGTAAAAACAAGACTATAGGATCACCTACCACACCATCAAGGAGAAGTGAGATGCTTTCCCATCTCTTGAAATGGGCATATGATTGCCTCAAGCTTCTGATTATTCTCTATACTGAGAGAATTTCAAAGCTGTTATACTCAGGCATATGATTGCCTCAATGTTTTTAACATTCTCTATATTGAGAGAATTTCAAATCTGTTATAATCAATTAAAAAGAGAAGGAAAACATTTTTAGTAACTCTGAAGGCCTGGCTTTCTAAGAAAGCTCTGGCCCAATGGGGATTACTGAAACCTCCCAGGCCCTACTGAGGGGTTTGGGAGCTCTCAGGAATCCTTCCCAATAGTGGAGTTCCCACCAAACTTGGGGTCTTAACCACACCATCTCACTCCTCCCCACTTGTTGTGGGGTGCACAACACAGGTATTTTTATCTCTAAGAACATAAGTAGTGATGAGTGATAGTATGGGACTTTAATACTCCTTACAAATTGTCTTACCTTAACCCAGGGGTTCCCAAATTGGTGTTCTGCGGAACACTTGTATACTGTGAGAAGTGTTCCGTGGAACACAATTTGGGAACCCCTGCCTTAACCTAATCAGTAACCTTACTTTTAGTTTTCCTCTCAAGTGGGGAACTTTGTACCCTAGGCAATTCCTAAGATCTGCCCTGTGACCTTGTGAATGGTCGGTTCCCCATCTTATTGAGGGTACCTACTTGTGTAACAACTGACAAAGGCAGGTTTTGATATTCAGGTGAGAACCCTCTAAAATCAACTTTTGAAGGTGTCAACATGATGTTTTCTTTACCCACTTTAATACACCAGAGAATGGTTCCAGAGTGAGGGACCCTCGTCGCCTTGCATGAGTTGGCTGATCAGTTGGACTCAGTCCTCCTCCTATGTCACTAAGGTCCAACTCACTTGTCATTTCTGAAGATTCTGGAGATTGTGTCGCTGCAAGGTCTGTTTCAGGTTCCACAGCAGCTAAATATGATTGATTATTGGTGGCAATAAATCAAAAAGATGTTAGGGGACTTTGTTTCACTGGCTCCAATTCAGAGGAAGGGAGTTCCTGCCCTGAATCAAAGGATGAGATTGCTACTGGGCATCCATTCTCTGTGTCCCCATTAACTTTATCCTCCCCACTTTTCTTATCTAATCTTGAAGAATTTCTGCTGGGAGGTGGCTGTTCATGAAATATCTCTTCCAACTGATACAGATTGTGGAGAGTCTGATCTAGAGTCTGCTGAATTATTCTTAGATGCCCCACAGGTAATGGGTTGAAGCGAAAACCCTTAAAGAATGGCTCATCATGGCTTGGTTCTTCAATTAGAGATGGACCTTTACTCATCTCTACAGGTGTAGGTTGTGGTAGGAACTCAACCTCATAATGGGCCTCTCCCGAAAGCCTCCGGTAGTAGCGGTTCTGTTGAAGATATGGTGGGGCCACATTCCGCTTTTTCAGATGTTTGTGGTGAACTTTATAAATAGTGGGTTCCTGAGGGTTCATTGACTGAACTTGATAAGTAATTTCATTTGGGTTCACTTTAATTATACAGTATGGTCCAGCAGAGATGGGCAAGATACTTGGAAATTGTATCTGAGATACAGATACAAGATACCCAACAAAAATGTATCTTCAAGATACAGATACAAGATACCCAACAAAAATGTATCTTTAAGATACAGATACAAGATACCCAACAAAAATGTATCTTCAAGATACAGATACAAGATACCCAACAAAAATGTATCTTCAAGATACAGATACAAGATACCCAACAAAAATGTATCTTCAAGATACAGATACAAGATACCCAACAAAAATGTATCTTCAAGATACAGATACAAGATACCCAACAAAAATGTATCTTCAAGATACAGATACAGATACCCAACAAAAATGTATCTTCAAGATACAGATACAAGATACCCAACAAAAATGTATCTTCAAGATACAGATACAAGATACCCAACAAAAATGTATCTACAAGATACCCAACAAAAATGTATCTTGAAGATACAGATACAAGATACCCAACAAAAATGTATCTTGAAGATACAGATACAAGATACCCAACAAAAATGTATCTTGAAGATACAGATACAAGATACCCAACAAAAATGTATCTTCAAGATACAGATACAAGATACCCAACAAAAATGTATCTTGAAGATACAGATACAAGATACCCAACAAAAATGTATCTTGAAGATACAGATACAAGATACCCAACAAAAATGTATCTTGAAGATACAGATACAAGATACCCAACAAAAATGTATCTTGAAGATACAGATACAAGATACCCAACAAAAAGTATCTTCAAGATACAGATACAAGATACCCAACAAAAATGTATCTTCAAGATACAGATACAAGATACCCAACAAAAATGTATCTTCAAGATACAGATACAAGATACCCAACAAAAATGTACCTTCAAGATACAGATACAAGATACCCAACAAAATGTATCTTCAAGATACAGATACAAGATACCCAACAAAAATGTATCTTCAAGATACAGATACAAGATACCCAACAAAAATGTATCTTCAAGATACAGATACAAGATACCCAACAAAATGTATCTACAAGATACCCAACAAAATGTATCTTGAAGATACAGATACAAGATACCCAACAAAAATGTATCTTGAAGATACAGATACAAGATACCCAACAAAAATGTATCTTGAAGATACAGATACAAGATACCCAACAAAAATGTATCTTGAAGATACAGATACAAGATACCCAACAAAAATGTATCTTGAAGATACAGATACAAGATACCCAACAAAAATGTATCTTGAAGATACAGATACAAGATACCCAACAAAAATGTATCTGAAGATACAGATACAAGATACCCAACAAAAATGTATCTTCAAGATACAGATACAAGATACCCAACAAAAATGTATCTTCAAGATACAGATACAAGATACCCAACAAAAATGTATCTTCAAGATACAGATACAAGATACCCAACAAAAATGTATCTTGAAGATACAGATACAAGATACCCAACAAAGTATCTTGAAGATACAGATACAAGATACCCAACAAAAATGTATCTTCAAGATACAGATACAAGATACATTTTTAAGATACAAGATACTTTTGAAAGAATAATTATTTGAGTTTAGTTTCACCTGGTGAGCCATGAGCACATGAGTTGTCTCATTCAATTGTTTATTATTATATTTTCTGGATATAAATAAATGCCAAATCAATGGTACTTCATATCTCAGTATTCATATAGTGATATAACTAAAAGGAAAGCACAAAGTAAATATGTACAGTATAAATAATCCTGAAAATTTTTAGGTATGAAAAACTAAAATAAACCACACTTTTTCAATTTATGTATTTCAAATAAATTGTTAATACAGGTATGCTCAGTTACCTACTCACGAAGAAAAAATAAAGTTTTCCTCATAATAAATATATTTGCAGGAATAAGTAAATATATGTATAATTCCTGATTTTTAATCATGTTAAAACATGTTAAAACCGCGGGATACAAGATGAAACCTGAGTACGTCTGTGCTGAGACTGTGTGCGCAGCGCAATGGTAGTATTCATGTACAAACATGTAACAGCATTTGCCGGCCTGCTTCAACGTGTGTCAGATATGATCATATTTCATGAATAGTTATTAGCGTCTCTATTTAAAAAGTATCTTATGAAAGTATCTTTGAAAGTGTATCCCAGGATACAAGCTACATGGCAAAATGTATCTTAGATACTTCTCAAGATCCTCCAAAAATAAAGTATCTAAGATACGTATCTCGTATCTTAAGATACAAGATACTGCCCATCTCTGTGGTCCAGCATACCAAGGTTTGAATTTATTGATGCTCAGGTTGCTGGGATAGTGTATTTTCAGCCCCACCAGCTGGTTTAAGTGATAGGGTTTGAACCGTGGGTGGCCTTCATCCTGATATTGAAGCTGATGGTGGTCTATCCTAGGGCCCTGAGGGAAGATGTGAGTCTGGGATAAGAGACAGGCTACTGGGGAAATAGCAGTCTCCTGATGCTTGGTGTTGTTGTAAATGGACACCACCCTGGGCAGATGGTCATCCCAGGTCTCAACCTGGTTCAAACTCATCCGCAAATATTGGGTTAGTGTCCTGTTTACTCGCTCCACAGCCCCATTGGATGTGGGACAATAGGGAGAAGTCCTTACATGGAGTATATCCAGTTCAAGCAAGGTATCTTCAAATTCCTGGGCTGTGAACTCAGGCCCATTATCACTGAGTAGCTTTTCAGGCAGCCTGGGCAGAAATGGATATACTCGAGTTTTGAATGCTTGTGCTACAGTAGAGGCCCATTTATTGGGTAGTGGGACCACGGACAACCACTTAGAGAAATGGTCAACCACCACTAATGCACAAACATTCCCCTTTTGAGAGATAGGGTAGGAGATAAGATCTGCTGCAATCAACTCAAAAGGATGTTGGGTTACAATCTTAAACACAGGTGGTGCATGGAGAATATTGGTAATCTTTGCTCTCTGACACTCCACACAAGAGGCGACTATCTCAGTCACTATGCGATGCAGCTGTGGGTACAAAAATGTTCCAATAATAGGGCAAGTAATTTATTTCACCTTAAGTGAGCAAACTCCTTGTGAAAAATGACAGCCCAATCTATAGCAACACCTTTGGCAACAACACAATGCAAGTGGTGGTCTCTTCCCCTATGGTAAATGATGTCATCAATAACTACCAATTGCTGATGATCTCGTTTATATGGTTGTAGGTTTCTAGTATATCATTTTGCTGTCCATTGTTGCTTAATCCCCTTTTTAAGGTGACATAGGTGAGGGTCAAGTTTTTGTAAGGTTATGACATCTTCCAGTGACAATGCCCCTCCTTCTTTTGGGAGTTGTTCTCCTTCTCTCAAAGGAATCACTGGACAGATGTCCACCACAACTGATGTCAGTTCCAATTGTGGTGTAAGGGATTTTTATTCAATTGAAGACCCTCTGGGTGGTCCTCGCCTGCAGCTAAATCTCCCATCTCAGCAACCAGCAGCAGCTGCCATAACCCCACTAACAGAGTATCTGGTAGGTGAGTAATGCAAATGCATCTTTACACAGATACACTTACTGGCATTGCGCCCCCATTTCACTGGTGCCCAGACCCGGGAACGAACTGGGGACCTTTAGATCTTGTTGTTTCTTTGCAAACTAGCTTTAGCTGCTGCTCTCTTCACACTTCCTCCAATGCCATCACAGGCATTTTTGCCATGCCTAGTGACAAAAAAGTTCCACTATGCCTTTATACCAAAATCTGTTTCATGATGGCATAAATTGCTAAAATTAAAATGGTTTTTGTATTGTCCAGCACAACCATCAGAAAAATATTTCATTGTTTTCACATTACGAATCTCGCTTAATGTCTTGAACTAAAAATTGTTGAAATGTATACACTGCTGTGGTGTTATGATCTAAACTATCACTAATGATACAATAGCTAGTGTGGCTTAATTTACCATCTTCATTTTATATACAACCATTGGGTGTATTGTAACTTGTTCGTTTGTCCAATGGAAGCTCTGTGGTACATCTTGAGTGATGAAAGAATAGTTCTCAGAAAAGTCTTCCAGTACCTACTAAAATTTCATCTTCACTGAGATTTTGCTTAAGGGTCTTCATGTAGAGGCTTTGACTCTTGGCTATATAATGATGATGAGTAAGAGAATAAATTGATTCTGAAAGTTTTTCAGTGAATTCCTCCACTAACAGTTACATTTGACAAAGTTGCCCTTTCAGTGCTGGTCAACTGGTCATATTCAATTGAATCACTGGAACATACATTTAATGTTGTCCACATCACAGACACTTTTTGAATCAATGAATGATAAGTCAAGTCCTTGTCACCAATTGCTGAAACCATTAATTTGGGGTTCTGGTGATAGGTACAAATGCAAACTGTGTGTGTACCTGTACCTCCAGCAATAACACACCATTTGGGTCTAAGAGCTGCAAATGTTGAAGAACTTATACTTGAGTCAGTTTCTTTATACCTAAGATACAGTTCTATCAAATTACTGAGTAAGAGATGCTTTTGTTTGTAAATTTTGTTTCCATCTTTGTCTCTGACACTAACACACTTCTTTTTTCCTCATCATAGTTTTGTACCTGTTAGATAAATAAAAGGCAGGGGTTATCAGAATTTTCTTAAAATGAAATTATTAATTTAATGTACTCTAAGATCAGGACCTAAATAGAAAAATATAAGAATATCTACCTTCCATGGATATTTTTTAGACATTGTTAAAATGGTGTGATTGTGTTCTGTAAGTAAGAATGATATTGAAGAAAAGTTACTGAGCAAATGATACAATGAGCAAATCAACCAAACCAAACCACCATCTAAAATTATATACGTCAAGAGTCTTTAATTGTGACCATGAGTTGCTAATTTGGTTGAATTTGAGCAATCCTTACCTTTCCAATTCTTTTTCCATGCATAATCCCTTGGATGTAGATGCTCCCTCATCCACAGATGCTGAGAAAGACTGTTCAAAATTCTTTTTCAAAGTAGATAGACACTTGTCATATTTGCCTGATGCTTTTTTAGATATCCTGTCAGTGTTCATACCATCTGTAATTAGGCATCATCCAAAATTTAGAATTACTGTAAGTTACAGCAACAAATTTTCATAATTTAATAACTAATCAGAATTCATTTATTGTACATAACTATATTTTTTTGCAATTCCTTAACTTGCTAAAGAATGTTATGTTTACAAGTTTGATAAAACTGCATTATTTTGATAACCTATGAAACAATGTATACACAAAGATAAAGAGTTTAGATGATTTTTAAAAATCATATAATGTATTTTCTGATAACTATACTTTTCAAAAATAAGTCCCCAAATTATAATTCATACACTACTTACAGAATTTTATTGGTGAAATCTTGATTTCTTCAAGAATGTTCTTGGTTTGTTCTCTACAGATTTCAATATCACTGATCTCACCAGGATTGTCAGTTTGCAAATGTGTACTTCCTGGACTGCTTTGAAATGAAGAGGTACTTGTAGCTGACTCAGTTTCAAAAACATCATTAAATAATTTATCAGGTTCTTCAAGTTCATTTAATCTTACAGAACAGTTTGTACAAACTTTCCAATTAAGGAGTGCAGGATTTTTTCTGTTACATTTAATGGTAAATTTCTTAAACCCTTTAAGATTCTTTGCTTGTGTCTCTTCGTTGTTTTTGGTTACAAAGACTTACATGAAAATACTTATTGTAATCTATTTAGGAAATAAACACAAATACATTTTTATATAAAAAAAAATCCTTTTATTTGATTACAAAATACAAAGCCTTTTATGTGAATATAATTATTGTAATTTATTTATGAAAATCTCTAAAACATTCTAGACAAAAGAATGTTTCCCCAGGGCAAGAGCTGCAATACGTATGTACATTCTTAGCATGTTTCCTTGCTTCTTCTCTGCCTCTCTCTTTTGTGATTTTTTCATAACATTGTTTGCATCTTCTTCTGATCTTTTTTCCTTGAACATTTTTCTTTTCAAGAATTAAATGTGATGTAGACGCTGGTCTCCTTTGCCGGGGTAAAGTCTCTTCAAAATCCAGGAGTGCCAAAGTTATTTTCTCTTTGAATTCTTTCAGTTGCATCTTTTTGCCAGTTACTTTTTTATACACAATCCAAGCATTCACAACTGAGACTCCTAATAGAAGTGCAATGGCAAGCTTGCGGTACCATTTTATACCCTTCCTAAGTGCCGTTTCATAGGATGCCATCTGGTCAGAGATGTCTATTCCGGTCTTCCCCTTATTGTATGCAATAATTCCTAAGGGCTTCTTTCCACTTTTCCTACGATTTCTTTGCCTTTCTTGTGTATTGGATGGGCCTGGTTCTTCAGTTTCCCTCTCTTCTCTCTCTCTAATTTCCACAAGTTCAGGACTGTGTTTTGTTGATAATAACCGGACATCTCTGGCATCTTTCCATTTCAATACAACTATTCCGTTTTGTTCTTCCATTGCAATCATTTCCCCTTTTTTCAGGTCTGCACTCATTACCTCAGGTGGCATGTTCTTCTTTATTTTATAAAATATATAGTTATGTAAACATAAGATAATAATTTTAAGATTATAATTTTATAAATATTTATAATAGAATCTGAAAAAAGAGAAAATAATGAAAAAAAATGTCACACACATGGTTGTGCCATGACCAGAAAGGCTAAATTTGTTACTTTTCACACACATGGGTGTGCCATGGGCTCATAAGGAGTGACTATTTAAAAAAATAAAAATGCATATATTTAAAAAAATTATTAGAATTTTTAAAAATTTCTTATGCATTTCTGTTTCTCTATTCATGCCTATTATTAATTCACACAAAAATAAAAATGGGCTGGTGGGAAATTGTTGCGGATTTGGGCGTGGCACCCAAAGTGTTAAAGGGGTCACAACTAGGGATGTGCCGGATACCACTATCCGGCAGGATATCTGGCCCGATAACAGCTATTATCCGGTATCCTGTATCCGGCCGGATATATGTCAGTATCTGGCCGGATAGCTGGATATTTATGATAGTCTTTTTTGCAATGGGAATACCATCTGGGCCCGCCCCTTTCCAATCTTAGCTTGCATAGCCTTTAGCTAGCAAAAGTTGAATATAGTTGTACAAAAATCTAAAATTAAAATAATTGATAAATAAGCATGTACCACTACTAGTATGTAACTATATTAACACTGCTAAAAAGGCAAAATGTTTGGTCCAGCTAAAAGTGTGACGCATAGCTAAGATCCCAGCTTCCCTTACTTTTTAATTTTTATTTTTATATATATCGCAAATTACAATATGAAAAAATATGAATTAGCGAAACCTTTTATTAAGATTTGAGATATAAAAATAAAACATAGCCTAATCAAATATACCAGTAAGGTAAGTGAAATTATTAAAATAGCAAAACCTTAAAAAGTAAAAACTCACATTAAACAATAAAAATTAATACTATGTTCAAGACACTAGATTCACAAGTTTAAATCAAATTTTCATCCATTGTGATGGATAAAAAGAAGCATCTCCCCTCGCTTTGGTACCAAAGTACTTCTTTTTTCTCCAAAAATATTTCTGTATTTGGAAAATATTCTTTCTGAGAAAACTGAAGATGCTGGTGTCACTAGCCATTTATTTTAGAGCAATTTTCTTGAGAGAGGGAAAGGATTCTTCATTTTGTCAAATTTCAAGTGGAGATAGTCGTCTGTCTGATATGGGTTTTTTGCATATTGCTCAATTTCCTCTGCTATTTCTGCGAATGAAGCCATCTTGTGGCTTTTTTAAAACTTTTTCTCGCCAGGTATCTTTTCTGAATTTTCTTGTGTTAGTTCCCTGAAACAAGCAGAGAGTGGATCATCATCAAACTTTGCCTTTTTTCTTCCTGTTGAGGAGGAAGAAGAATTAGAATCGTCGCTGCTGTGAGCCTGTTCTTCAAAATATTTATCTCTAATTTTCTCTAGGTTGTTTATTTCATTTATTTCTTCAATTAACCATGTCTTAATATTTTCCTTTTGTTGATCTTTGAAAAACAAAAATTTAAATCATGGATCAATGACAGTTGCTAGAGCATACTTCCGATTTGTTAAGACATTTAGACACTTTCTTTTTTCATTGCTTTCATTGGCAAAAAATCGTGACCGCAATGACTTCAACAGTTCATCTTTTGTAGTTTGGACTCCTTGATCATCCTGGCCAATTTTTGAAAGAAACCTTTCAAGCGCACACATGTTTGGGATAACAGTAGAGAGTAAACTATATTCTGTACTCATTTCTTGGGTGAGTTTAAAAAATGGCTGTAAAAGCTTTAAAAGATTTTCAATCAAGTGCCACTCATTAGATGAAATAACAAGTAATTCACTATGATCAGCAAGGTATATTTGAACTGATTTTTTCAACTTAACCATACGTTCTAGCATCAAATAAGATGAGTTCCAGCGCGTTAAAACATCTTGTACCAATAGAAGAGGAACATGACCCTGTTGTGTTTGGAGAGCTTTAAATTCAGAAGTAGCCAGTGGAGAGTGGTTAAAATGTGTCACTAAACATCGACACTTTGCCAAAAGATCTTTTATAGTTCGTTGAGCCATTAATGCATCATTCACCACTAGCTGTAGCAAATGAATTGAACAGTGAACAGAAGGTATTTCCGCAAGGTCACATCCCAAAGCTATGTTAGAAGCTCCATCTCTGACCAATATATTACGCCTTGATCTGTCAATATTCCATGATTGCCACATAGATTGCAATTTGTCCACTATATTAATTCCTGTATGCAATCCTGAAAAATGAGCTGAATGCAATACTGCATTACAATGAGTGTAGTCATTCATGATCCAATGACTTGACAAGGAAATGAATGATTCATTTGAAGAAGAGCAGGTCCAAATATCGGAAGTGAAGCTAATGTATTTCCCTTCTTTCAATTTATTCATAACAATTTCTTTGAGTTCTTCATAGATTTTGGGTATGACTTTTTCTGAAAAATATGTTCGATTTGGTAGCAAATACCTTGGCTGTACGTGGGCCATCAGTCCTATAAAGCCATCTTGTTCAACTAAACTAAAAGGATGGTTGTCCAATGCCATCATTAATCCTATCTTTTTATGTAAAGCTTGAGCTTTTGAGTCATTTATATCCCATATTTTCTTAAGGAAAAACTTTCTTCTAACGTAAGTTGCTTTTCCATGGCAACTAATTTTTTCTCCTTCGGAGCCATTGAGGTGGTTGCTATAGGTTGATTTTGATTTTCAGATGATTTGTTAAGTTGAGACACTTCTTTATATTCTTTTGAATGCAGCATCTTTGCATGATTGTGCAAAGGTTTTGTGCTATAGCACCTAGCACCCAATTTCTCTGATCCCCTTTTAATCTGTTTGGAACATAGGGAGCAAATAGCTATCGTTGGATTAGTCTCATGTATTGTAAATATTTTCCAAATAAAACTAGCCATTTTAGGGGGTAAATAATGTTAGAATATTGCTGTAAGCCTGTAACTAATACTAACTAGCTATATAGCTATATGATTTAGGCAATGAAACAATCCTGAAAAGGATAAAATATAGGTAATTAGTAAAGTTATTGAAAGATAGCTATAATTTACATCAAATAGTGATTAAAATTTGATAGTATAGTCAATTAGTGAAGTAATAGCTAAATAATAATAATATAAAAAATTATGAATTATTTGAATGATATTATCCCCAGCCGGATATTTTTTTTGATTATCTGGCTATCCGGTATCCAGCCGGATAGTAAAAAATACTCTCCGGCACACCCCTAGTCACAACACTGTTTATGATGATTTAAATGGTAAGACATGTTTAAAATTTATATATTAGTGTTATTAATGTTGTTAAATGGTAATGATTTTTAATGATAACAGGTAAACACAAGCACAGCCAATATAGGCAAGGCACTAAAATCATATGGCAAGCAGATACCATATATGAGCAGTGTTTATCATGTGGTCACAAAAGGCAAACTGAACCCTTAATAACCAAGGCTCATGCTAATGAAAGGAGCCCTCAGACAATCTCATTTTGCTGTGTGTGTGTGTGTGTGTGTGTGTGTGTGTGTGTGTGTGCAATATATAGTTAGGATAAAACTATTATATAGTTAGTACAGGGGCGGATCCAGGAATTTAAGCAGAGGGGGGTCCAGTCTTGGTGGGGCTCGTTACTGATATGTCCTTGGCCGTGCGAGCAAAGCGAGTGCCAGGGGGGGTGCCCGAGGGGGGGTGTCCCCCCCTCGGTAGGAAATTTTCATATTTGAAGATAGCTTTAGATGGATTTGAAGTATATTCCCGTTATCAAAATCCTGCTTGTTCACACACCCAGGCCAGGTCTGAAATGTCTCAGGATCGGACATAAACTTTTTTTTCTTTATTCTTTTTAAGGAAATTAATTTTGTGGCAACTGGGATACATGTACCTTAAGCCATTTTAAGTCTTCAGGTCTTATTTTTCATATATAGGAGCAAACAAACGCAATTGAAAAATCGTTGGTCACCGTGAGCAGGGGGGGGGTCCGGACCCCCTCGACCCCTGGATCCGCACCTGAGTTAGTATAGCCCAATTCCTGAACTTGGGCTATGTCATCATCTCACTAGCAAGTACCTTATAATAAAGTGCAAAAAAATACACAACTTAAAGGTAAAAATACACAATATCATTGACCAAGTCATATAGAAGAGTAATTGAGGTACAAAATGATGAAGAAAAAATCTTGAATATCTGTATCATAGGGGGTGGGCCCAACCAAAAAAATATACAAACTGATAACTTTTTAACTATTTGATTAAATGTATTTTATTACTGAGAGCTAATTATTCTTTAGGATTTGAGCTTTCAAATGGTTTCTAAATTTTTTTCCTAGCTCAATTAGGGACTGAGTTATAGACTTTTAAACATTAAGGGGCCAGCCCCCACCCCCAAAACTGGGGGCCCATAACTTTTGAACTATTACTCTGATTGCGCTGAAACTTGAGATTTCATGTCTCTGCACAAAAACAACCTTATACCAAATTTGAGAAAAATCCAAGTCAGAGTGGTTACAAATTTAATTTTTTTTTTGCATGATTTGTCCTGGAATGACCCCCCATTGTAACTATCTTGTTCTGGTACTTTCCAGTTAGATGAATGTTAAAGGATGAGATGTAACTTAGTAAGAGGTTTCAGTGGTGGGTAGAAATGTGATTTTTGTATGCGAGTTGAAGTTGTAGTCCCCTATCCATGGTAGGGCTATCTATTTGAGAGAGTAGGAAAGAACAATAACTGGATAAAGATTGTGTTTGAAGTTAGAAAGGCTCAAGGAGGAAGAGTTACAGGGCAATATGAAAGAAAGGTGGGTAGTAATTGATTGGGTTAAATGTAGAGGGTTGTGGTTTGAAATGAAATGATTTAAGGAATTTGATTCAGCAGCAGAGGAGATGGAGCCTATATGGTGCAGCATGACTAAAAGTAATTGAAGACAGGGTAGGATTGAAAGTTTGGGAGAGAAGGATGGAGGAATATAGGTTCTGAAAAGAAGATTGAATAGGGCAGTGGAAAGATGTGAGAAGGGAGTAGATTGATGTTGAAAAAAGAATGAATAAAGCTTTTGTTGATAAAAAGAATGTTTTAAAAGGAAGTTGGGAAATGTAAGAGAAAATGGGTGGTTATATTTAAGGATGAAAGATAAATAATTAATCAAGAAGAATGTTAATGGGTGAAGTATAGATCAGTGATGGTGAACCACTGATCCATGGGTCAAATACTGACCCATGAGGGAATTTTTAGTGACCCATGAGCTCTTATTTAAATAAAATTACTTTAATTTTTAATATTTTCTGTCAATTTTGGCTGTAACCAGAGAACAACAAAGAGTAAAGAATCTTATTCTTGCAGAATGGAACTCTCTACCAAATTCTTTTGCATCAATGAAAAAGATAGCATTAGCTCTGCTAACAATGTTTGGTTCATCTTATTCATGTGAACAGTTGTTTTCCTCCATGAATTTTGTCAAATCCACCACTAGGAATCACCTTGGCACAGATATGAGTGGTGCATGTGTGAGACTAAAGACAACTAAATATAAACCTCGGATCAAAACATTAGCAGCTAAAGTCCAACAAGTTTCTCACTAAAAATTTAGTAAGTAAATTAGTAACCCAATTTAATTTTTTTTAAAAATCAAAAGTAACAAAAATGACCCACCAGCAAAAAAGGTTTGCCACCACTGCTATAGCTAGATGTTCAAGAAAGGTGGTGCAAATATTTTTGTGAGTAGTTAGGAGCAAATGAGGAGAGAGTGACTGATATTACAACTGGAATGGTAGGGGTGAGAAGTGATGATCTAGGATAGGAGAGAATTTTAGAGGAGGAAGTTAAGAGTGATGTGGAAGCTCAAAATTGATAAGGCATTAGGTGGGGATGTTATGGAGATGTTGGAATATGGTGAAGTGTTTATGAAGTAGATGATGGAGATAAAGATGAGGCATGGAAAGAGGAAAGGGTTCCTGGACAAAGTGGTTGTAGTGCTTTTATAAAGGAGTAAAGGTGACAAGAGTTGGTGTAAGAATTACAGGGGTATTAGTTTGAGTGTACTGGCCCTACTGGATAAGGTATATGGATACTGAGTTAGAGAGTAAGTAGAGTGACTCAGGGTATGAACAGGGAGGTTTTAGGAAAGATTGTGTGTATGGATCAGTTATTTACAGTGTGATAGTTAATGGAGGGAGTGTGTGAGTATGAAAAAACTGCATATGGCTTCAAAGAAAGGGTATGATAGTGAGTAGAGATGCACTGTGGCAGGTGTTGCAGTTGTGTGGTGTAGCTGGTAAGTTGAGTAGTGTGAAGTGTCTTTATAAGAAGGTTCAAACATGAGTGGTATCTTGAGTGGTTGGTTGAAATAAGTGTAGGTGTAAGGCAAGGATGTATGTTGTTCCCATGGTTGTTTACAGTAATATGGTATTAGGTGTAAAATAGTTGTAGATGGAATAATGGAGTTGGTAGGTTATTTAAATACTATTTGGTAAGTCTGGTATGCAAGAATGGCGTATGCAAAAATGAAGTGAATGAGAGAGTTCAAGTAGAGTATATGATGATGCGAGAGCCATTGACAAAGATGAAATGGCTGGCTGAATACCACAAGGAGATTAGTCCTGCATGAAAAGGATGCTGGCGTTAACTTTGTTGTGTGTAACTGAAACTCTGGTATGGGATGTAGCTACAGTTTTGGGAAGAAAATCTGCCTAGAAACAAAACTTCTTAACCTAAAAAATAACTTGTTGGTAGTATTCCATTTTTGTTTGAATATTTTACTCTTTTTGATGACAGTAATAAGATTTTAAAAACCAAACCCAGTCATTACCAATTAATAAACATAAAGCTCTAGAAATTTTGTTTCCAGGCAAATTGAAACTAAAACTGTCTATGAGAGGACTAAGATGAGAGTTGTTGAAATGGATGTCTGGGATTGGGATTATAGGGTGAAGCATCTGCTGCTGCCTCTTGTATGAAGGTGAAACCAAGATATAGGAGGTGGCAGTTGCAGCCTCGTTCTTGCAGTGATCCAAATTAGGGGACTGAGGGAGCACATCCCCAAGCATCAAGTAAATAAGGGCTTTGGTAATGTTATAATAATAATGTTATAATGTTTCAGACCAACAAAGACCCTAGGATCCACTCATGGCTGGTCTACCTAACTGGGTTTGTAATTGTGTATTGTGTATGTCCTCTGTGGTGGCGGAGGGGAACTACAATTTTACGTGGATTCTGAACCACAAGAACATAAGAAATTTATGTAAAAACTGCCTGTACATTGGCAATGACCAATTTTTACAAAACTAAATAGTTATCAATTTAAAACTAATTAATTATCGATTTAATAACTAAAGATAGAATCTCTGGATCCAGAGGATCAAGTCATAATAGACTACTATCCACAAATATGTTACACACTATATCTATTTATAACTGACATGCAAATATATCAGATCCAAAGAATCCACTCAATTTCATTATGGTATCCATCAATACTAGTACCTTGCCAACCAAAAATAAGTCTCAGTCCATATCGATTGTGGACCAAGTCAAAATTTACAACCATATACATTACAATATATATACTTAGGAGGAAAAGTGTAGGTGTGTGTGGCTGTAAAGACTGTACAGTAATGTAGAAATATGTGTGCCCCCATTTTGGGTCTCCCATTTCAAGGTCTTTGTGGGGCAAGTGAAGATCATGAGTTTTTCAATACCTCACAGTACTATGGTGGGCACTGCTCGGCAGAGGAATCTCTTTGAATGGGGTGTGTAAGGACAGAGAGTATCCCCTAACCCTAGATGCTGCCTCCCTATATCCCACAACACTTGTGTTGAGCTGTAGGATCTGTCACCACAAGGCCTTAATTTTACTACCTTCAACTATACCCAATTTATCAACATATGCGTCTAATCGATTTTTAAACATGTTTATAGACGTGCTACTAATTACTTCTACTGGCAAACTATTCCAGCTATTTACTATTCTATGCATAAAAAAGTTTTTGGCAACTGCTCTCTCGAACCTTTTACTTGTCAACTTACACCTGTTATTTCTAGTCCTATTATATTGAGATATTTCAAAAAAGCTATCTCTATCTATGTTATCGAACCCATTCATAATTTCGAAAACCTGGATTAGATCACCCCTTAGCCTCCTAGTCTCGAGTGTAGTCAATTTTAACTCCTTAAACCTATCCTCGTACGACTTTGACCTAAGCGATGGAATCATCTTAGTTGCTCATCTTTGAATTCTTTCAATTTTGTCTATATCTTTGCGCATATGCGGATCCAAATTGGACCGCGTACTCCAAATGGGGTCTAACTAATGATTTATAAAGAGGAACTATAATATCGTGCGATTTGTACTAAAAATTTCGAGCTATAAAACCTAACACTTTGTTCGCCTTATTGACTGCTGCTGTACTTTGTTTCGCTACTTTTAAATCACCAGTGACTATAACTCCTAAATCTTTTTCCTGCTCTACACTTGTTAAATCTTTCACTGACATACTATACGCAAAATTACCATTACACGAACCTATATGCAAAATTTTGCACTTATCAACGTTAAATCTCATTTGCCATGTGACTGACCAATCAACAATTTTATTCAGATCTTCCTGGATTTTACCTCTATCTTCGTCATTAATTGCCCTACCACCCAGCTTCGTGTCATGCACAAACTTTGAAACTGTACTGACTAGGCTGACATCTAAATCATTAATATATATAAGAAAAAGCAAGGGGCCCAATACAGAACCCTGAGGAACACCACTCGCTACATTAGCCCAACACGACTCCACTCCATCAATGACCTCCCTCTGTTTCCTACCTCGCAACCACTCTTCTAGCCAATTTATTACTACACCCCTGATTCCATGAGCCTTAGTGTTTTCAATGAGTCTTTTGTACGGCACGGTGTCAAACGCTTTTTGAAAATCTAAATACACTACATGAACTGCCTGATGACTGTCGTAAACGTCAACCATGCTTTGAAAAAATTCTAAAAGATTAGTTAAGCAAGATTTGTTTCGCCTAAAACCATGCTGCATATTTCTAAATAGTTTATGCAATTCTAAGTGTTTGACTATGCGATCCCTAATTATTGATTCCAGTAGCTTACCTACAACAGACGTTAAACTAATTGGCCTATAATTTCCTGCCGCACCTTTATCGCCTTTCTTAAAGATAGGTGTTACGTTTGCTAACTTGAAATTATCTGGTATGCACCCCTCAGAAATAGACGCATTAAAAATCTCTGTTAGGGGCACAAAAATGCTATCTTTTAATTCTTTTAGTTGTATGGGATATATGGAATCTGGCCCCAGTGATTTACGCATTTTCACTTTATCAATATAGCACATTACCTCTCCTTCACTAACCACAATATTATCCAAAGTATTACCATTATCAAAAGGTATTATGTCTATAACTGTAGGGATATTCGTTACATCTTCTATAGTAAAAACTGATGTAAAAAAATTAATTTAGCAAGGTAGCCATTTCCCTGTTTTCAGGAACTAGATCTCCGTATACATTTTTCAAAGGCCCCAAGACACTTTTTACTGGAGTTCTATTATTGATGTATTGAAAGAATCGCTTGGGGTTTTCTTTGCCATCACGAGCTATGGAGATTTCAAATTTGCGCTTGGACTTTTTTATTACACTTTTCGCTTCATGCCTTAGAGATATGTAGTTGTTTCGTAACCACCAATTGTCTTTATCACACTTATGTAGCCTATAAGCCCTATCTCTACTCTTTATAATGTCTCCTACTTTAGAAGTAAGCCACAAGGGCTTGTTGTTTACTTTCGCATGTTTAATTTTGTACGGTGCACATTCCTCATTTATAGTCCTAAATACTGTTTCAAACGGTTCCCCATTACATTTTCCCAATGGACGTGTGACAATTTATTTCGAAATTTACTAAAGTCTGCGTGCTGGAAGTTGGGAATTTTAGTTGAGTTAACTGGTTTTGAGTGACTTACTGAGAGGACAAACTCTACCATATTGTGATCGCTATTGCTTAATGGTTGTATTACTTGAAGATCAGTAATTAGCCTATCATCCGTAGTTATTACTAAATCTAAAATACTGTCCAACCTTGTAGGTTCCCCAACCTTTTGAATAAGAAAGCTATCCTCGAGAAAATTAACTAAACGATTACCTTCCGCGTCTCCCTGCATTGTATCGAAATTCACGTTGGTGCAATTAAAGTCACCCATAACTAAAGCCTGCTCACTACCGATTATTCTCTTTAGTTCACGATATAACGCTTCGTCCGTATCAGCTGTTTGATTAGGGGGCCCATATATAACTGCAACAAGAAGTTTGAAATCATTCAATTTAAGTTCTGCTATAGTCAAATCTATTGGTTCTGGAATTGTGTGCTTTACTTCTATAACGTTCGCAATATTATCTTTGATATACAACATAACACTGCCTCCTCGCCTACCTATTCTGCTTTTAACAAAGTCTATAACCTTTAATTTGATACTCCCCTACAAAGTCACGAGTTTCAGTGCTAAGCCACGATTCATTTATCGCAATTATATTGTAGTCTTTACAAGCAATTAAAGAAAAAAAATGTTTCTTTTATTTCGTAGGTTATGAGCATTTAAGGATAGAACCTTCAAATTGTTTGTAATTGCGACACCTTCAGGAGTGCAGGGAAAATTTGTGGAATTTATGCTGGGACTGTTTGAGTTACAGCAGCCTGAAAAGAAGAGACAGTATTATGAAATAGTCTTCCTAAATACGCAGCTCCAATGTCATTAAGATGAAGTCCATGTTCGAGGAACAAGTCCCTCCTGCTGTAGAAACTGTTCCAAAAATTTGCAAAATGCACTCCTTCTTGTTGGCAAAGAGATTTTAGGTTATTGTTAATATAGGTTGCCTTGCTGTAGGAATCGTTACGTTGGATAACTCGAGGAAGTATAGCTGTTAAAACAATCTTATTAGTTTTTTCCTTTAATCGCTCTAGTAAGTCCCTGTACGGTGTACCTAGCCAGCAGTTCTTCTGATCTAGAACTTAAAACTTTATTAGTACCGACATAAATAACATACGTTGTGTCCTCGGAGGTACTGTCTGTAAATTGGTCAACACTATTAGTTATATCCTCCACCCTTGCACCTGGGTAGCAGTAACAGCGCCCTATGATGAGGGTTTCTCCCACAGAATTCCTTGAGCTGCCCTCGAACAATGAATGTAATGTAATGTGTTATGTTTTTCTGGTTCAAATTCAGAATTTTTCTGATGTACAGTAGCATTTGTGAAAAAGTTTACCAAAACTAAAAATCCCTCCCCCCAAAAATCATCATATATATATATATATCATAGGCATGCACACTGCAAGGTATGCAGTGCGTACCCAATTTTTTTATTAAATTTAAAAATTTTAATTTTTGAAATATTGATAAAATGCTATTATAAACACCAATAAATTTTATACTTAAGCAATACAAAGTAAAATTAAGTGAAACTTCCTTGTTTTCTCATGTGCTTTCTTACAAGGTACGCTCTGAGCATAGAATGTACTTGCATAGGAATATGATCCTTAAGTGCTGGGTGGGTTTTAACAAATACTGCCCTACTGTTGGCCAAAGAATCTCCTGGGATACGCTGGAGTGTTTCAGCATAGTTTTATGTAGTGGGTGATTGAAAGTGGTTGTGTGTCATTCACATCATTTGAAATTTTGCATTTAGTTTATGGTATGTTAAATTAGTACCATTTTAGGTCCAGTCATGAATGAAAAAGAAAGTGAATGTTTAATTTGTAAAATTAACGAAACTACATTTTCATCCAAATTGTATGAAGAGAAACTTGCATTCAAGAATGCAGATAGGCCTACTCCTGATTTACTGAATTTAATGCAAATCAAAGCCAAATTCACCAGAAGATTTTACTCTTCATCTTACAGTAAAGTGAGCTGGTTGGCAGGGTGCAAGGAAAAAAATGTTTTATTTTGCTGGCCTTGTCTGCTTTTTGCTATTGATAAAAGTGTATGGAGTAAAACTGGATATAAAGATTTGGAAAATCTATCTCATGCAATGAAAAAGCATGAAAGCTTACGAGGACATATAAAAGCAACTTTCTTTCACTAGTTTTGGTCACTGTCATATTGATACAATGCTAGATGAGCAAAGAACACAAGCAATTTCTCAACACTGTACTCTGTACTCATTCGTCAGCCAGACTCTGTACTCATTCGTCAGCCAGACTCTGTGTTCATTTGTCAGCCAGATTCTGTACTAGATTCATCAGCCAGACTCTGTACTGAATGGACGCATTTCCTGAGCTCTCTGATATTGCATCTACTTTTGCATATTGCTGAGAATTTTACTTTTGGACAGTTTTGAATTTTATGTACTAGCATTTATATTCACGTTGCTATAGTTAAGTAATTGAATATTAGTGGTTTTTAGTGATTTAGAAGTTTTCATAGCGTGCTGGCTTAATTTAACTTACACTTGTGACAGTTTAAACAAATTTTTAACCGCGATGCCGTCGCAGAAAGCGTCGTGTGTTAGGTGTAGGGTAAACCGGTGGTATTCAAAATTTAAGGATTATAACGGCGATCGTAATGGCGATTACTAAGAGATCAGTTTGTTTCTTTTGCGAGTTAATGGAGGAATTAGTTGACATAAAACGCAGTGTACGTGAGGTTACCGAAAGACTTGCAACGCTTGATGAGGGCAGGGGTAGGGCTACGGTTGATGGAAGCCGAACCAATACTAACGTTGAAGACATTAGTAATTTGAAGGGTGAGGTGCGTAACCTAGTTTCTAGTTTAGGTAGCTTGTCGGGAAGGTTGGATAGAGTTGAGGAAGAGGTTAAGGTTAGTCAGAGAGTAGTAGATGGTGAGGGATTTAGGGAAGTTAAGGGTGGAGCTAGGCCATGTACGTTAGGTGATAGGAATCTCCCCCCCCTATCGAGGTTTCAAACCCTTTCGCCCATTTGGAAAGGGACGTGAATGAGGGGGAAACTATTTTAATTGGGGACTCTTTAGTGCGCCATATGGACAAAGAGTTCATTGAACGGCATCCAACCAAGAGGAGGAGGGTCTGTCTCCCAGGGGCCAGGGTTGACAGAGTTAGAGACGAAGTGGATAGGATTGACGTTGCCTCCCATCACTCGATGTTGGTGATGATGGTAGGAGGCAATGACTCATATAGGCCTGATACGAGAGTGCCTGACCTTTTGGAGAGATATAGGGGTTAATTAGGTCCCTGAAGGCGAGGTCAGATAGGTCTTTAGTTCTAGGTATTACCCCTAGGCACGGGTTGGGTCTTAGGATTACGTCAAAAACAATATTTTTGAATAATAAATTAGAATAGATTTGTGCTGAGGAAAATGTACCCTTCGTAAAGCTGTGGTCCGAATTCAGTGATCCTAGCCTTTTTATAAAAGATGGGGTGCATTTTAATGAAATAGGTAATGCTAGGCTAGGTACATTAATAGACAAAAACGTGCGAAAGCTGTATAGGTTGAAGCCTTCTTTAAACATTGTGGGTCCGGGAAATAACTTCAACTGTCTTTTATTGTAACACGTGTAGTATTAGGAGTAAATTAAATGAATTTAAGGCTATAATTTATTCCGGCAACTATGATATAGTTGCTATCACTGAAACTTGGTTAAATACCGTGACTCGGGACTTGTTGGGGGAACTTGATATACCAGGTTTTAAACTCTTTACTAATGATAGGTTACATAGGTTTGGTGGAGGCGTTTTGCTGTACATTCGTAATTCCCTTAGGGCTATCAAGGTAAGTTTGATTTTCCGGCAGCAATTAATGCGATATGTGTTGAAGTTAGGGCGCGTAGTATTAGTTTTAATTTTGCTGTTGTTTATAGACCTCCCATTCAACCCCTCTATACAGATACTAGATTTTACTCACTTCTTGGTAATTTTATTGACAATCAGAATAGTATAATTGTCGGAGACTTTAACTGCCCTAATGTTAATTATGAGACTTTTACTGGTAATGAGGAGGGTTTGAGATTGGTTGAGTTTATGGAAGATAACTTTTTACGACATAGTTACGGAACCAAAGCGCAGTGACAATATTTTAGATTTGGTGATGATGAACGGCGAGAATATAGTCGAAGGTTTAGAAGTAGGTGAGAGTTTAGGATCTACAGAAGCTAAGGCTAACGAAGACCCTAAGATCCACTCTAAGGTTAGCCCGAGAGAAAGGAAAGAGTAGGGGGTGAAGAGAAGAGAATAAGAGGTTAAGTAAGGAGCAACACCTATCATTCGTGGGTTAACTTTCATTCAGAAAAAGAGAAAAAAGACTCGCCATCATCATCATCCGCCGGCCACTGCTGACAAGTCAGAAAAATAGTCGGAGAGAATAGGAGAGGGGTGAAAGATGAAAAAAGGTAAAATAAGAACGCTTACAAACCATGCAAACACAGTCTTAACTCAGTCATACCATGCATACTACAAACATGCAAGAAAAGAGAGTTACAGACATGTAAAGTAAAAAAAGTAGGTAAAGTTAAACAAAAAGTGGGTTAGTTTATGCTATGAGTTACATCTACATTCGTGTTAGCCTAATTTTTTTTTTTTTTTTTTTTTTTTTTTATATAATTTTATTGGTGGCATCACACGCTGGCATGTCACAAGCTGGCATTCATTGTCAACAGACTCATCCTCGAGCACCACCACCAGAGCTCCTGTTGCTAACTTTGTTTTTTTATATTAAACAACGTTAATACTTTTAAAATGTCTGTGAAGATGGTTCTTAAACATATTAATGCTGGTAGAATGAAAGACTGACGTGGGAAGATTATTCCATTTATCAATTACTTTAAACGTAAAGAAGTTTTTAGCGATATTAGTAATGAAATGTCTGCCACGCAACTTAAATCCGTTATTGCGAGTATTACTATGATCGAAAGTGAACAATTTGTCAAAATTTACGTTATCGACGTTATTAATGATTTTGAAAACTTCAATAAGCTACCCCCTTAATCTTCTAGTTTTGAGTGAATACAGGTCTAACTCTTTAATCCTATCTTCATAAGGCTTATTGCGCAATGACGGAATCAGTTTCGTGGCACGATGTTGAACCCTTTCTAACCTATCAATATCCTCACGCAAGTATGGGCACCAAAACTGAACTGCATATTCTAAATGAGGCCTGACTAGGGACTTGTAAAGGGGCAATATAATATCCTTCGATTTAAATTCGAAATTACGCGCTATGAAGCCTAACATCCTATTAGCTTTTGCGCAAGACTCCAGGCACTGGTTCCTAACCTTTAAATCCTTAGATACACGTATGCCTAAATCTACTTCCTCGTCAACGCTCGCTAACTCCCTATCATCCATCGTGTACGTGTAATTATTGTTGCAAGAACCTATATGCAAAACTTTACATTTGTGTACGTTAAATTGCATCTGCCACTTATCTGTCCACTCCATAATCCTATCTACATTGTCTTGGATCCTATTTCTATCGTCCTCGTTAACAACCTTACCGCCTATTTTAGTATCATCCGCGAATTTTGACACGATACTAGTCAATCCTACATCTATGTCGTTAATGTAAATTACGAATAGCAATGGGCCTAACACTGAACCCTGTGGGACACCGCTACCTACATCTAACCACCCAGATTCACTACCATTAACTACGACCCTCTGCCTCCTAGCACGAAGCCATTCTTCTAACCAGTTAGCTACCTGACCGCATATACCGTGCGCTTTGACCTTCGCAATTAGTCTCCTATGCGGAACTGTATCAGAAGCCTTTTAAAATCTAAATAAATAACGTCAGCTGCTCTATGCCTATCGTATTTGCGCACTATTTCATTATAAAATTCTAACAAATTAGTTAAACAAGACCTATGGCGTCGAAACCCATGCTGATTACTATTAATCAAATCTCTACTTTCTAAGTGATCGATGATACGATCCCTAACTACGGATTCCAAAAGTTTACCTACAATTGACATTAAGCTAATGGGCCTATAATTGCTAGCTACTGCGCGGTCGCCTTTTTTAAAAATATGCGTGATGTTAGCTAATTTAAAGTCTTCAGGAATAATCCCCATTTCGAGTGACTGATTAAAAATCTTCGTTAAGGGGCCTACGATAATGTCTTTCAAATCTTTCAAATGTCTGGGATAAAAAGCGTCAGGGCCTGGAGCCTTGCTAACTTTTAGCCTATCGATATAATGCGCAATCTCACCCTCGTAAACAGTTATTTCATCCAAAATAGTCTCGCTACTAAATGGAACGATATCGTCCACGTCGGGGACATTATTTACGTCTTCTACGGTAAAAACTGTCGCAAAAAGTTATTGAAAAGACGTTATTGTAGTCCCCTTAATGAAGATTTTTAATCAGTCACTCGAAACGGGGATTATTCCTGAAGACTTCAAATTAGCTAATGTCATGCATATTTTTTAAAAAGGCGACCGCGCAGTAGCTAGCAATTATAGGCCCATTAGCTTAATGTCAATTGTCAGTAAACTTTTGGAATCCGGTTAGGGATCGTATCATCGATCACTTAGAAAGTAGAGATTTGATTAATAGTAGTCAGCATGGGTTTCGATGCCATAGATCTTGATTAACTAATTTGTTAGAATTTTATAATGAAATAGTGCGCAAATACGATAGGCATAGAGCGGCAGACGTTATTTATTTAGATTTTAAAAAAGCGTTCGATACAGTTCCGCATAGAAGATTAATTGCGAAGGTTAAAGCGCATGGTATACGCGGTCAGGTAGCTAACTGGTTAGAAGAATGGCTTCGTGCTAGGAGACAGAGGGTCGTTGTTAATGGTAGTGAATCGGGGTGGTTGGATGTACAGTAGGTAGTGGTGTCCCACAGGGTTCAGTGTTAGGCCCATTGCTATTCGTAATTTACATTAACGACATAGATCTAGAATTGACTAGTAACGTGTCAAAATTCGCGGACGATACTAAAATAGGCGGTAAGGTTGTTAACGAGGACGATAGAAATAGGCTCCAAGACGATGTAAATAGGATAATGGAGTGGACGGATAAGTGGCATATGCAATTTAACGTAAACAAATGTAAAGTTTTGCATGTAGGTTCGCGTAACAATACACGTACACGATGGATGCTAGAGAGTTAACGAGCGTTGACGAGGAAGTAGATTTAGGCGTACGCGTATCTAAGGATTTAAAAGTTAGGAACCAGTGCCTGGAGTCTTGCGCTAAAGCTAATAGGATGTTAAGCTTCATAGCGCGTAATTTTGAATTTAAATCGAAGGATATTATATTGCCCCTTTACAAGTCCCTAGTCAGGCCTCATTTAGAATATGCAGTTCAGTTTTGGTGCCTGTACTTGCGTGAGGATATTGATAGGTTAGAAAGGGTTCAACATTGTGCCACGAAACTAATTCCGTCATTGCGCAACAAGCCTTATGAAGATAGGATTAAAGAGTTAGACCTGTATTCACTCAAAACTAGGAGATTAAGGGGGGAGCTTATCGAAGTTTTCAAAATCATTAATAACATCGATAACTTAAATTTTGACAAACTGTTCACTTTCGATAATAGTAATACTCGCAATAACGGATTTAAGTTGCGTGGCAGACGTTTCATTACTAATATCGCTAAAATCTTCTTTTCGTTTAAAGTAATTGATAAATGGAATAATCTTCCTGCGTCAGTCGTTCATTCTACCAGCGTTAATGTGTTTAAAAACCGTCTTGACAGACATTTTAAAAATATTAACGTTGTTTAAAATAAAAAAACAAAGTTAGCAACAGGAGCTCTTGTGGTGGTGGTCGAGGATGAGTCTGTTGACAATAAATGCCAGCTTGTGACAATGTGACATGCCAGCATGTGATGCCAGCAATAAAAAAAAAAAAAAAAAAAAATTACTAACACGAATGTAGATGTAGCTCGTTGAGTAAACTAACCCAGTTTTTGTTTAACTGTACCTACTTTTTTTTTTTTTTTTTTTTTTTTTTTTTTCCCCCCCCCCTTACTTTGCATGTCTGTCACACTCTTTTCTTGCATGTTTATAGTTTGCATGGTATGATAGTGCGTTAAGACTGTGTTTGCATGGTGTGTAAGCATTCTTATTTTACTTCTTTTCATCTTTCACCCCTCTCCTATTCTCTCCGACTATTTTTCTGACTTGTTGGCAGTGGCTGGTGGATGATGATGGTGTCTTTTTTTTCTCTTTCTGAATGAATGTTAACCCACAAGTGATAGGTGTTCCTCCTTACTTAACCCCTTATTCTCTTCTCTTCTCTTAACCCCCTACTCTTTCCTTTCTCTCGGGCTAACCTTAGAGTGGATCCTAGGGTCTTTGTTAGCCTTAGCTTCTGTAGATCTGTAGATAACTGAGAAGTAATGAAACTACTCATTGATGCAACTTGTATTTTAGGTAAGTAAGGGCTACCATTTAGAGCACATGATGAGGCAGAAAAGTCTCCTAACCAGGATAGTTACAGAGAATATCTAAAATCATTAAGCTCATATGACAAATGTTTGAAATTTCATTTAAAAACCTGTACTGTGTTTAGTGGTTTGTTTATAACTGCACTCAAAATGATTTAATTGATGCTGTAGGGATAACTATGCTGAAGGAAATTGAGAGAACTAGTCTCTACTAAATTTGTAGCAATAATGGTTGATGAAACATCAGATATTGCAATGAGAGAACAGTTATCATATGTACGGTACTGAGATACGTTTTCAAAGGAAATGTGTATGAACATTTCATTACTTTCAAGGATGTCAGTAATGACAGAACAGTGGCAGCTTTGGAGACAATGGTTCGGGAGTTTTTGAATAATTTTAATTGCAAGGCGAAGTTAGTTGCCCAAACATATGATGGGGCAGCAGTTGTTGCATCTGATCTAAATGGTCTCCAGGCTAAAATACGAGAACATGTCCCATGGGTATTATTTGTTCACTGCTACGCTCATAATTTAAATTTAGTTTTGTTTCACAGTTCCTCAAAACTAAGTAAGTGCAAGAAGTTTTTCAGAACACTTGATGAAATAGTTTTGTTTTTCACAAATCCACTAAAAGAATAGATGCTTTGAATGAAATTGTGCATTGCCACATGCCAAAGATGGCACCAGCTAGGTGGGCATATCATTCTCATTTAGTGAACATGGTTAAAGAACATAAAGCTAATCATGAATTATTTGAGCAAATTACGAATGACACTGAAAAGTGGGATAAGCATTCAATCTTTATGGCTGAAACAATCAAACAGCATCTCTGTGCATTTGAGTTTTCATTCATGTTTGAAATCTTTGGAAACATATTTTCACAAATAGATTTACTGTACAGTATTCTGCAAAATAAATCCTATGACATTGCTTACTGCACTGGAAGAGCGAATGCAACTTTAGATGTAATTCAGAAAATGCGGAGTGGCTTTGATGATTGTGTGGCAAAGGTGAAATATTGCATGCCATTGACTGCTGATGCAGAACCAAAATGAATAAGGCTAGGACAGACTGACCAGCCAGATTTGGAAATGAAAAGACTTTATTTAGAAATCATAGATATGATTTGCATGTAACCAGGGCTGTGGAGTTGGCACATAAAAAACCGACTCTGACTCCTCAATTTTTTGTCTATCCAACTCCGACTCCGAAGGTATATTAATTCTAAATCTATGATGATGATAATTACACAAGAGGCATTTCATCACCACCACGTGAATCATCATCATCTGTGGTCATTGTTACGGTAACTTTGTCTGTAGTAAAGTATCTTGTAAGTGGTGCTTGTCGTTCAGTAGATTTCTGATCTTTTGTTAACTTTGAAGTAGTTGCAAGGTTTTTATTACTATCTTTCTCAATGACAACTTCTAAAATTTTGGGATGGAAACGCTGCAAATGTCTTTTCAAATTTGATGCTCTGGTTGGTGCATTTTTATCAGAGCCAGTAAAACCACTGATTTTTGCTTCACATAATTTTTCATCATCATCATCTTCTATCATACACTGACACACGAAATGTTTCCCATCTGTGGTTATTGTAAAATATTCAAAAACTGCAGACTTTGTTAGAAGTGTCTTTGCCATTGTGAAAGGGGTTTTAGACTTGAAAGTTAAAAACTTATGAAATTTAGAAAGAACTCGAAATTAAATAAGCATTAAAAATAAAAAATATTATCTGAAAAGAAAAAATGAATTAATGGCATTAGTGTCTGAAATGGAAAACATTGTTTATTATTATTTAAGTGGTTTAACCACCATAGCTGCCAGTGATATCACACACAAAAACATTTTATTAAAATTTATATTGAGGTCGGAGTCGGTATATTTTTTCCGACTCCGACTCCAGCACCACCAAAATTGCTTCCGACTCCGACTCCACGACTCCGACTCCACAGCCCTGCATGTAACTTACTGCTTGGTTTGGAAATCTGTCACAGTTGAAATTTTTGGAACTTCTGAATCCTCAAAATTTTCTAAAATTTAGCCAAGCATTCCCTGATGAAATTCTTAAAACCTTTGTGGAGTTACACAGTGGCTCTTTTGATTTTATAAGACTGAAAAATGAACTAAGTGTCCTATACTCATCTGAAGAATTTCAAGGAAAATATCCCTGCCATATTTCAAAATTCTTGAGCCTGAACAACTTGAGTGAAAGCATGCCTGAACTTCCCTCTACAACTTCATCAGTAGAAAGATCATTTTTGGCTCTGAGGAGAATTAAAATGTATCTAAGAAGTACAATGGGCGAAAAAAGGCTGTCATACTTAGCCCTTATGATAATCAAAAATGAGTTATTAGTCCAAATGAAATCTGACCCATCAATCTATGATTCAGTAATAGATGAATACTCCACTAAGAATCATAGGGTTGATCTGAAATATCGATAACAATCATGCTGTCGCATATAAATAGTTAAATTTATACCATATCCAGTGTCCACCCCATCATCCAGGTTTGGTAAGTACTGTTACTACTGTACCAAGGTCATAATTTATTATAGTTTATATCATCGTTATTTCTTGAAAATTCTTGCATAATAAAATTTTATATATATATGACGCGTTCGGTGGAGAAGGGGCGAACGCAACATTTTCGAATTATGCCACAAAATGCAGTTAAAGTTTGTAAACTTTAAACCTTTGTATTTTTCCGGTTTATTGAAATGATGTATGAATTTGAACACATATTTGAGTGAAATATTGTTGTGTAATATGTCGATATAATAAAACGCCAAGAAATTTTACAATATTATTTATTGATAGCTTCTGATGTTAACTGGTGTAATCCATTATTTGGTCCTCTTCGTCGAATGTTGTATTACCTGCTTCAACTGTTTCGGTTTCTTCCAGTTCCTTTAACAATCTTGTATAATAGTTCACTGCAGTTGCAGGCATTAGGTCTGATAATTCTTTGAGATCTTTTATTTTTTAGTTATTGGCAGCAATTGGGAATACTTTGGTTGCAGTGTCTGTTGGGCTAGATTGAATAAACTGACACTGTAGGATTTTTTCCCTTTCTGCAGTCTGACGGGATGGCTATTATCTGGGGTTGTGCGGTATGCAGTAGATATTACGTAGCCTTCTTTGTGTTGAAAGTCAAATATTAACTTTCTTGCATCTGTAAATTTAGTAGTTGTTGATTTCCTAATGACAATGCACGTTTTTAGGATGTCAAAATCGAGAAAATCAGCCTGTTTCATTTCTACAACTATGAAGTGCTGCGAAACGGCTGTAGTTATGGCCATAACATAATCTTTTTTGGTGTAAATAATATTGCTGTAATTTTTTTTTATATTTTGTTCAATTTGGCCAAATTGAGCATCACAGGGCATTGTTGAGTGACCAGAAAGTAGATAGATGTGTTCAATGTGAAGCAATGATGCGGAGTGAATTTCTCTGAGATACATTAAAACCTAAATTTTACCGTGAAAGAGTGCAGACTAACATCTAATTTTTTGCATAGGTAAAGCAAAGGTTTTAAAGGATAATTATACGACAAAAAACTCATTTTTCGAATTTTGTGGCGTTCGCCCCCTTCTCCACCGAATGCATCATATATAATATATGAAAATTATTTCACGAAAGTAACACGTGAATAATATTTATGATGAATAAAACCACGAAGGAAAGGAAACACAGAATGGTGCTCAAGTGCTTTTGTCTAATGACATCCTCAGGAACACTGAAGTACATAGAGTTACAGCCTATATATAAGTTACAGAAAAAAAAAATATATATATATATATATGATGAATAAAACCATGAAGGAAAGGAAACACAAAATGGTGCTCAAGCGCTTTCGTCTAATGACATCCTCAGGAACACATCCTGAGGATGTCATTAGACGAAAGCGCTTGAGCACCATTTTGTGTTTCCTTTCCTTCGTGGTTTTATTCATCATAAATATTTTTCATGTGTTACTTTCGTGAAATAATTTTCATATATATATATATATATATATATATATACAATAAATGGAGAGAGAAAAATAAAAATCAAAAATTATTAAACATTAAAGGATTGTGGGAGGAGCATACAAATTTGTAAGGAAAAACTACCGATTTTTAGCACAAGATCAAATGAATTGTTTCCAACCAATATTATAGATAATTAATTAATTAAAAAATAAAAATACAAATTTATACTGGAAATCTGCCCGGGTTTTAGCACTCTGCCCTTCTTGTTAAAGTTCGATGTCTATAAAAATAAATTGAAAAATAAAAGTTATTAGAGTAGTATACAAGTTTACCAAAGATTTAGCATTCTACCCTTCTTATCTAAATCTGTTCTGAAGGAATTCAAAACAACAGGATCAAGTTAGAACAGGACAGTCATCCAGTGCCCTTTTTGTCCATTTGTCAGAGTTATCCCACTGTATTGATTGGAATAATGCTTCAGTTTTATTTCACTCTAGCAACATTGTTAATAGAAATATTCTTGAGTCTGCCATTATCCAACTTACAAATAACTTCAACATAAGCAAAGGTCTTTTTCAACTCGATCCTGTTATTTTGAATTCCTTCAGAACAAATTTAGATAAGAAGGGTAGAACGCTAAATCTTTGGTAAACTTGTATGCTACTCTAACAACTTTTATTTGTCAATTTATTTTTATAGACATCGAACTTTAATAAGAAGGGCAGAGTGCTAAAACCCAGGCAGATTTCCAGTATAAATTTGTATTTTTATTTTTTAATTAATTATCTATAACATTGGTTGGAAACAATTCATTTGATCTTGTGCTAAAAATTGGTAGTTTTTCCTTACAAAATATAATATATATACCGTATATACAATATATATATATATATATATATCCCCGCAAGGGGGTTCTAAGCTCGTGCTCTTGAGTGCTCTTTGTGCTCGTTTGTACGTGCTTGTTCCTGGAGGTTTCACATGCGCCCTCCCGGCCCTAGCACCCAAGGATGATGGGGCTCGACCCTGCAGTCCTTGTCATCCTTGGTCTTTTTCCACTTCGACTGTCCCCTCCACCCTTTCTTTTCTCTGTTCCTCTGTCTTTCCTCTCACTTTTTCTTTGTTTTTCCGCTGAGATATGCCCTTTAAATAGAGGCGAATCGGTTCTTCCCGAACTTAAAAAAAAAAAAAATATATATATATATATATATATATATATATATATATATATATATATATATATATATATTAGGCTGGGTCAAAATTTTATATTGAAAAGGTACATATTGTGAGGGGTTTGAATGGAACACAGGAACCCCCTCATAAATTATTTTCACTGTTTAAAGCCTCCTATCCCTGGCACAATTTTTCACTTTTGACCTACATTGAAGAATATTCCATTTATACAAGACTTACTTTACATTCAGGTTTTTTGATGACATAAATCTTTATTAACATATAATATTTTATTTAATAATGTACAGTATTAGGAAAATTAATTAAGTACAACAATATATTCAGAAGAAAAAATTAGAGGCATAATAAATGTGCTAAAATTCAATTAACTTTTTCATTGTTCCTTATCACATCAAAAGCAGGGTTGGCAAAAGCCCAGCAAAAAACCCAACTGGTTTTTTGCCAACCCTGATCAAAAGGGAAGAAATTTTCAATATCATTAGGAAATTTTATTTCATATGTTTCTTACTCATTCCATCGGGCCTTCCATTCAAACTTGGGCAGTGTTTTCCTCGATTCTAATGAATTTAAGATAAACTTTTGATGGTTGTCATATCCTATTCTTTCCTGACTTGCCTTTGTTACTAGGTTCACTGCCCTTTCCACACTTTCACTGTGGCATGGCAAAGAAGCTATCTCCAGTGGCTTACATCCGAGGTTGGCTAAAACCCAGCAAAAACTCAACTACCCAGCAAAAAACCAGTTGGGTTTTTGCCAGGTTTTGGGGTTTTTGCCAGGTTTTGGGGTTTTTGCCAACCCTGCTTACATCGAGCCTGTAGTAGCTCATCGTCGCTAAAATTGTTTAGCAGTGGTGGAGGAGTAATGATCTCTCTTTGCCAATCGATCATCTCGGTGTAGTCAGTAGATTGGAAATTGAGAGTTCGAGGCAACTCAAAGTTTCTGGTACCTGAAAATCCTGTTCTTGAAAGGAGGATTTTCTGAATAGCTTGCTCCCTAATTTCTAGTCTCTTGTCAGTTACCATTGATACAAGTATATTTTCTGGGTGGGCAAAGTAGATGTTATTCTTTAATACCAGTTCTATGATTGATCTATGTTCATCTAAATTTTGAAGCATGCACATTAAATGCCAAGAGTTATATGCACCATCAGTTGCATTGGGATGAAATTTTATCCAAAACCACCCTGGAGCATAGAACTGCATAATAATCTTGACTATATCGTCAAGGTTTTTATCAGGATTTGGCATTGAGATATATAATCAAAGGACCCTGTTGGCTAGAGTTAGCCAGCGAGCATGGTGAAGGGTACCTGGGGATTGAGTTTGCACTGCCAGACACACATCATTGAGAGATCTTTGATTACTGCTTAGCTCCTTCACAACATTTGCTGGAATTTCTTTAATGTTTCTCTTTATGCAAGAGTATTTGACTACCTCCAATTTTGTTAAATCTGTTTTCAGTTTATTCCCAATTGAACCCACAAAAGTATTTGGACCTGTTATTTTACCATCAATGGCTTTGTAGATGTGCATAAAAGGCAGCTAATTCAAATGCAAGAGGCGCACCAACCACTGCACTGGTCTGTTAAGATGAATTTCAACCAGTTTTATGGCTCCCAATTTTTCCTGTATTTACAGGAGTACCATCACACAGTAAAGTTTTGATAGTATCTGTGCTGTTCGAGTCTGTAATAATAGTTATCAACTCTTCTGCTATCCAGTGACCAGTTCCATTATCTGGTGTGACATGGTCTACATAGATGCTTCCAGGTTCTTTGACAACAACATTGTGTTCTTCTTTTATCTTTCCACTTTTAGTTAATGTGTTATCTTTCCTTCCATCAAATCCAAGGCACTCCATCTTCAGATTTTCAGATTTAGACCTAAAAGTATTTGTTTCACCCATGCAATTCCTTTCTCTTTCTAATTTCTTTGTCAAGCATGTTGGTGGTGTTAAGGATCCCCATATCTTTTAAAGCTGCATTGACTATTGCAGCTGCAGCTCTACAACTTACACGATATTGATCTGCTGTTAATGCTAGGTTTTTATAGGAGTGCCTGTTCTGAATATTCTCAGTCAATTCTAAATTGGCCTTATAATCTACATCCATGTCTTCTGTATTTTCTATATTTTCTATAAATTCTGATGGCAAAACATTGGTGGCTTCAGTCATTTCTTCTTGTGCTTTTAGTTGGTTTTGTGCTGCTTGGGCTCTTGCTAAAGATCTCCTCTTTGTCGCTTTGTTGAACTAGCTATGTGATCAAGATTTCCTATCAATTCCCTTATCACAGCATTCACAAGAAGATATATCAAACATTTCATCATACTGAGCTACTTTTAAGGCAAAACTTTCATTTCTTCGATGTAATGGCACCTTGTTCAATTTTGAGGCTTCTTCTATTGGTCAACTGACTTTAAGATAGATACTTTTGGTGTTAATTATAGGAAAAGAAAATTTCATCCAATTGTCTTCAATATCTTTTACAACAACCCTGTAACAATCATTAGCAGTTGCTGATCCTTTTGATTTAGCTTCTTCACGATGGTGCACAAAAAGGTAGTGTCTCACAACATCTGTTTTTGAAGGAGTCATGGCTGCTGGGATTTCCAGAGGATATCCAAAGGCTGCATTTGAGGACTTGCTTCTAGTAGTTGTAGTTTATATTCAGAAGTAAAATCAAATTGTATGTAATTTATAATAATTCAAATTATAATTAAAGTAAATGCAAATTATTTCTATTTATCTGAAAAATTATTTCTATTTATCTGAAACATAAAAATATCAAGCATTAAACAAACAACTTATCATGTAACAATTTAGGGTGGTCCACTCTTATAGGGGTGGAATTTTTTTGTGATTTGTTTTTATTGCTGGGTTGTAACTTATGAGGATGGATGAGAAAAAACACCTGGGAAAGTTTTATTTGAATCAGTTAATTTGTAGGGTAGCACATGACACTTGAAGTTTTGGTATAATCTGAAAATCACAGCAAAGTTAATCTTGGTGATAGTACATGACTATTAGGGTAACTAACAATTCCGAAATGAATTGACTAACAATTCCCTTGCACCTCATTTGATCTTTTGTTTTCTCGCCCAGTTGCCAGGCTGACTTCAGTGGTTGAGGAAAACTGCTTCCTGTAGTTAGAAACAACTTGCAGGAGATACTGCAGTTGTTCCTCATTCCTGGTTGGCAGCCGTTGTATTCATTAATGAAAGCAACCCCCTCTCTGCATGATCGTTCACAACAGAGAGGTTTGCCACTGATTTCTTCGCTATTTGGTAATCAGCATCACTACTGTCCCAATCCTGCACCTCCTTCCTCAGGTATCCCACACCACCTGACCCCGAGACAAACAGCAGTCTTTTTGAGTTTTGGCTGTTGCTAGTGACTCGATTGAAGCCCCCTCAGCAACACCTTTCCTTCTCTTCTGGCAATCAGGCTTTCCTTCAACTTCCTCCATCGCCTTCACCATTGCTGTTTTAGTCTCTTCAGACACGTCAGGATCAAAAATCGTGAGGCCCACCATCTCCTCCGAAAGATACCAAAGATGACTGCTGAGTTTTTTTAATGCCACTTCCGAAATTTTGGGGTCATGGTATTCCCGAAGACTCTGCAGAAGACTGCGGTTGCTGCGAGGCGCAGCAGCAGCTATTGGCGCTGTCATCCATGCCCACAGGTAGATGGAAACAGCGAAGACACTGACATCCTTAAGACACTTTTGCTCTCGTGGAGTGAGGGCTGGGATTTGTCCCCTGAACAGCCACATCTTCAATGAATAGATCACCTTAGATAACCATCTGGCTTGGTGCATGGGGCCAGGTCGCTTGAAGGTGTAGTTGTCAATGCTCCCTCCCAAGAAAATGATGGACAGATCGAGGAATTCCTGATAGTCATCTCGAAAGGATTTTGAGGAGTGTTTTTCCTCAGCAAAGCGGAGAATCCAATCTCTAATGGGGGCCAAGAGTCGATGCACCTCTTCATCATCCCATCCGGTGCCGTATGTTCCTGTGTCGATGAAGGTCCATTTGCTCTGAAACCTGCTGAACAATGGAACATCAGGTCCACTCATTGGGCCATAGCAAGCAGTGAAAACTCCACCGATCATTACTTCCATGATGTGATGACAGCAGGCAAAATGGAGAAGGTCTTTCTTCAACTTCTGCTCCAACAACACACACGCTCCATTCAAATGACCAGCATTGGAGGCAGTGGTGTCGCAACACATCCCCACGACAGATTCTTCGAGGCCCCAATCAGTCAATAGTTCAAAAACTGCGCTGGCTTGGTGTTCTCCTGATCCAGTTGGTATTTTGGGGACTCGAAGGAGCTGAGATTGACCCGAAAAGGAGGAAATGAGCACAGGCAGCCGATCCACATGCGCATGGTCTCTGGTGTTGAGGAGGTCTGGAATAAGTTTTCCATCCCAGTGGATGATTGCAGGACCGGACTGAAAGGAAGCTTTTAGGCTACTGCAGATCATGATCCGATGTCGTTCTCTCTGCCGTTTGATGGAGGTCCGGGTGATGTTAAAATTCATTGGGCTGTGGCCAAGGCTCAATGCAGTCTCTGCTATTATGTAGGTTGCCATCCTGTCCATAGTGTGTGTCCAATCTAGGGCAGCAGCTAGATTTGATGTTATCACATTCTTGACTCTTTTCACCTGTTTTGGAGGTCACTTTCCACCTTTTGCCCATTCATCTTCGGTGGAGGATGACTCGTCAGTGACTGAGTATTCTGTTGAGGACACCAATACTGCTGTACCCGACGTTGATGCACCTTCATTGCCTGCCTGCAATACAATCGAAGAAAATGGACAATTAGTGTTAACGAACAACCTAATCATTGCAATCAAATGAAAGTAGGAATTTGAAGAACAATCTCACCTTTCTCTTTCGCATCTCCTCCTCCATCTTCCTGTGGGCAGCTTGTTTTTCTTTTTCTGCTGTTTTTCTGTCTACTCCCACCATGCATCCCCGTCTTCCAGGCTCTCGCTGGGCCAGCAAGAAGGCCTTGTCTTCTGGGTTTTTGATTAGAGACAAGGCATCAGCATGTGCCATATCAAATAGGTTCCGAAGTGTCTCCTTGAATCCCTCTTCGTTGTACACCTAAATATAAATAATAAATATATATAATATATATATGATAAATGTATTGACTATTGTGCAGTATAATATGTCATACTCTCGAGAAACTATTTTATTTATCATTGATCATCCAACTCACCTGCTTCTGGCTCCTCCTCATTCGTCCTTTTTTTATTTGATCCAATCTTGGTGAAGGTCCAAGATCTTTTGGATTCCTTTGTATTTTTCCCTTGTCGGGATTCGAGCTTTGTTCCAAAATATTTCAAGTTGACCCCACACTACTTGAGCACTTTCCTTCAACTCCTCCTTGAGATTAGTGTGGTGATGAAGGAAGCATGACAATACTTCTCCACGTGATGGTAATTTGCTTCCAAGAAGCTTGTCCTTCACTTTATCTCCTTCAAGGAGATAAAAGCAAGAGCTTCGAACTTGAGTCATCATATATCCAACCACTAAACACAACCAATGAACACTACACCAATAACCTGTCAAGGAAAAGATGTATTACTGGAACTGGAACATAATATACAAGTAAATCTACTAGGTAGTGCAAAAGTGCAAAAATGAAGTACTGTGTGCTACCCCTACAAAGTGATTGATTTGGGAAAAAATTGGCCAGAGGTGTTTTCTCATTCATCCTCACAAGTTACCGCCCGGCAATAACAAAAAATCAAAACTTCAATTTTATGGACCACCCTAAATTGTAACATTCAACAACATTAAACATATGCAAATATGAAGGTAAAAAAGGGAGGAGGGGCATGTGATAGGGGTAGTAGGGTAGTACATGCTTGATATTTTGATATTTTAATGTTTTGTTAAGATGATAAAATGAAACTTCTCACATAGTGTACTTTTTAAGAAATAAAAAATTTCCCATTTTTGACCCGGCCCTATATATATATATATATATATGAAAAATTATTTCACGAAAGTGACACGTGAAAAGTATTTATGATGAATAAAACCACGAAGGAAAAAGAAACACAAAGGGGTGTGGTTTTATTCATCATATATATATATATATATAATATATATATATATATATATATATATATATATATATATATATATATATATTATATATATATATATATATATATATATATATATATATATATATATATTATATATATATATATATTATATATATATATATATTATATATATATATATATTATATATATTATATATATATATATTATATATATATATATTATATATATATATATATATTATATATATATATATATTATATATATATATATTATATATATATATATATATATATATATATATATATATATATATATATATTATATATATGTATTATATATATATATATATAATTTCCGTTAGCTGTTCCATAGTCTTCATCCTGTGTTCGCTCTGCTATCCACCTTTCTTTTGGTGGCCATGAGTGGTCATATTTTGAAACAAAAAAATATATATATATATTGGCAGCAGCGTACCCAATCGCTAGCTTCACTGCATATCCCTGATATACTAGGGGCACTCAATATATTTTGCCCCACCCTTTTTTCTTAGCTAAATAATAGGCCATGAGGCTGAAAAGTCTTTTGGGCTGTAAGTTTGAATTTTTTGCGCTTCACATAACCAGATTTTTTCCAGTTTCAACCTTCTCTCCTTGAATAAAACCGCTTTTAAACACCCTTTTATAAAACCAATGGTTAATGCAGTTTCGAAAATGGCATCTGACAGTGATGTGCATCATAAACAGAGAGCTGTTATGGAGTTTTTAACTGCAAAGAAGGAAACAGTTGGAAATATTCACAAACATCTACAAAACGTTTATGGAGATGATGATGTTGATTGAAGCACAGTTCGATGCTGATTGAAATGTGTGAAATCATCAGAGAGAGTGAGAGCCAGCCTTGATGATGAGCCACGCAGCAGTCGCCCGGCATCGGCTGTGACATCTCACACTGTGCAACATGCTGACAGCATCATTCAATCAAATTGGTGTGTCACATACAAGGAGCTATCACTGGAACTAGGAATTAGTGAAGGAAGTGTGAATACAATAATTTAGCAACTGGGATACTCAGAAATGTGTTTACAGTTTGTTCCTTATGAACTGACTGAAGATCACAAAACCCAAAGAAAAGAAATTGCGTTGTTGGTTTGAAACAAGACAGAAGGGCATGACTTCCTTTCATGATTTGTGACTGGGAATGAGACTTTGGTACACCACTTTGAACCTGAAACAAAATGCCAATCCATGGAGTGGCATTACACAGACTCCCCACACAAGAAAAAGTTCAAAATGGCTCCCTCTGCATGAAAGGTTACGGCCACCATGTTCTGGGACATGAAAGGGGTGATTCTGGTGGACATTATGAAGAAAGGACAAATAATCAACTCAGAGGCATATATTGCTACAGAGACTCTAGAGACATATAAAGTGAGTTCGACTGGAAAAAAAACTGGAAGACGTCCTTCTTTGCACTATAACACAAGACTACATAACAGTTTGCAAGTAAGAGAGGCCATCACAAAAATGTGCTTGACTTTGTTACCCAACCCTCTGTACAGCCCAGATCTGGCACCTTCAGACTTCCATTTGTTTGGGCCAATGAAGGATACTATTTGTAGAAGAAAGTTTCAGAGTGACAGTGAGGTTGTTGAGGAGGTTGAGGTGGTGGAACCCAGCAGACTTTTACCAGCAAGGAATAAAGGCCCTCCTTTTGAGGTGGAGGAAAGCCATAGAAAAGGATGGAGACTATGTGGAAAAATAAAATTTGTGAAAAAGGTATTTAACTATTTGTGTATAAAATTTCTGGAAGTTACAAAGAAACTTGGAAAGAAAAATAAAAGGTGGGGGCAAAATATATTGAGTGGCCCTTGTATATACTATACTATACTATCTATATTGGGTTATATTTGATTGCTGTCACCCTCATCTGTTGGAAATTTCCAGCAGATATTGGTGTAGAGTATATGACAAAAACCCTATGTCTTTTTGTTAAAAAGTTGTGTTTGAGGTCATCTTCAAAGAACCTAGTTAAGTAGTATTTTTGGTTAATGTTTAATTTATATGCCTTTGGTATTTTAGCGCTGCCTAAATGGTGAAGAAGAAAATTACCATACCTTATTATTTCATTGGGCTGTGCTTCTGGTTGTAGGGTGTGTGGCCCTCTTTTGATGTAGGTGATGGGGTTATGCAATGAGTTTGTTTATTTGGTTTAATTAATATAGGCAACACTGTACTTAAATACCTGAAGCAATAGGCTTATCCTTTTGTGTTATTAGTTTTATATTATTAGGTATTCACTTAGGACTTATAGGAAGATTAAGCACTTCTCCCTTGCCTAAAGCAACACTCGTAACTAGCCAGCCCTGAGATGAGCTAATATAAAATTCCTTTTCTTACAAATTCACTGACTTTACAAAGTTCCCAGATGTCAAATTTTTGTGTTTTCATTATTTCTTCTCTCGAAGTAATTTTCATGTGTCAGTGATGGAAAATTTTGATATGAAATTTGTTTTTCTTGTTATGTGGACCCAATGCCTACATATTAGGTTCTATTATATGACAATTATTTCCATTCCCAATAGGCTATGTTGCCAATCCCGAGGCAATTTTGTAGTTATTTAATTCAATAAATTAATAATTTGTATTTAATTAAGAAATAAAGGTACTATATACAATACCATATTGTAGGCATGTATAGTTTTTCAATAATATATATATATATATATATATATTGTCATATGGACTATCGTCTGCCAATAAACCTTTTCCTTTTCATTTCATTCATAAATATACACACTATATTACCAAAAGTATTCAGACACCCTGCCACAATTAGATATTGTGGACTAGTGCATGCACAGTGGCTTGGAAAGTCCTCAATATAAAGCCTGTATGTCTGCTTGGGCAGTAGCAGTGGATTAGATGCCAGTATCCCATGTGGAGCAGAACTTAGACTTTCAACGTGGGATGGTGGTTGGATGCCACATCAGTAACCTTTCTGTGCGCCAACTGCGAGCCATCTGAACATTCCAAAATCTACTGTAGTGGATGTTATTCAAAGATGAAAGGCTGAAGGTGCCACTACAACAAAAAAATGGTCTGGATGATCTCTCAAACTCTTGGAATGTGGTTGAAGTGCCTTACAGAGAAGTGTTTGTACCTCACGCACATTGTCTGTGGCAAACATCATGGCGGAGGTGCAACAGGCCATGGAAACATGTCAGCACATCAACTGTTTGTAGGGAGCTGCATAGACTTGGATTTCATGTTATGGCAGCTGTGCACAAGCCCAATATCACCGCCACAAATGCAGAATGCTGATTGGAGTGGTGTCATGCTCGCCATTCATGTACTCTAGAGCAGTGGCAGAGAGTGGTATGGAGTGATGAATTGTGCAACACATTGTTTCATCCTGATGGACATGTGTGGGTGTGGCGATTGCCTGGAGAACTCTTCTTACGGGACTGTAAAGTTTGGTGGAGGTTCTGTGATGGTATGGGGCTGTTTCAGCTGGATGGGACTTGGTCCGTTAGTTGTCATGCCAGAAACCATGAAGTCCAAGATATATCGATATTTTGGATAATTCTGTGCTCCCTATGCTCTGGCAGTACTATGGTAATGGGCCCTGCCAGTATCAGTACGACACTGCTCCATGTCGTACCGCAAAGTGCATACAGGACTGGTTTATGGATAACAATGTTGAGAAGTTGGACTGGCTGGCTCAGAGTCTGGACCTTAGCCCCATTGAACACCTTTGGGAAGAATTGGAGTGCCGCATCAGACTTCGGCCAAATTGGCTTTCTTCCAAACCATCTCTGGGAGCAGCTTTGCAAGAGTAATGGAGGGGTATTCCAATAGACACCTACTGGAAGTTGATTAAAAGTATGCCAAGGAGGGTTGAGGCTGTCATTCAGGCCAAAGGCAGCCCTACTATGTATTAGGTTTTTGCATTAAAGACCCTTTACCCTTTTTGCAACTACCTACGCATGTCTGAATACTTTTGGTAATATAGTGTGTGTGTGTATATATATATATATAATATCAGGTCATCCCATAAGTAATGTCATTTTTTACGATAGATTAAGTTTAAACTAGTCCTACTTGGTTTAAGCATAAATTTTCCGAAGGTTATATCTAAGAGGAGATCTATCGTGTTTTGCTACATACTTTACAGACCTTGACCAGTGAAGACCTATGTTTTGCTTTATGTGAACCCCTCATAAACATGGCGGTATCAGAAGAGCATATCAGGCATATAATGCTTTACGAGTTCAAAAAAGGGAATAGTGCTACTGAAGTAACAAGAAACATTCAGGATGTTTATGGCAATGATATTCTGCATGTGAGGAAATGTCAAAGATGGTTTCAAAAGTTTAGGAATGGTGACTGCTGTTTGACAGATGTAGCACGCTCTGGGCGCCCTGCTGAGTTTGATGATGACCTGCTGTTAGCCACACTTGAAGAAGACTGTTCAATAACTGTCGAAGAATTGGCCCAGAAACTCAATTCATCCCTGTCCACCATCCATCGACATTTGCAACAACTCGGGAAAGTGCCTAAGTTAGGAAAATGGGTGCCACATGAATTGTCGGTCGACAATCTGAGGGTGTGGGTAAACATTAGCACAGCTCTTCATTCCTGTGAACTCCAAGATCCATTTTTGCACCATTTAGTGACTGGTGATGAAAAGTGGATACTGTACCAGAATGTTAAGCACCATTGACAGTGGGTTTGTGCTGGAGAACCAGCGACACCACAGCCAAAACCAAATCTTCACCCTCGGAAGGTGTTGCTTAGTGTTTGGTGGGATAAAGGTGGTGTAATACACTTTGAAACCTTGCCACACAACCAAACAATCACTGCTCAAGTCTACTGTCAACAACTGGATTGATTGAACACTGCACTAAAAGAAAAGAGACCTCCTTTGCTTAATTGGAAAGGAATCTTGTTCCACCATGACAACGCACGTCCTCATACTGCTCAGATCACTTTTGCAAAAATTGAGGAGCTTGGGTGGGAAAAACTTCCACATCCTCCATATTCTCCAGACCTTGCGCCTTCAGATTATCATCTCTTCAGGAGTCTGCAAAACTATCTTCATGAGAAACAGTATACTTCTTTAGATGACCTTGCACACCAGTCTTTGTACATTTTTTGCCTCAAAACTGCCTGAATTTTATAAACATGGCATTGAAAAGCTTGTAGGACATTGGCAGAGTGTCATTGATTCTGATGGAAAATATATACTAGATTAAAAAATTTCAGTTGAGTTTTTTTTGTCCTTCAAATTCCAATCTGAAAAACGACATTACTTATGGGATAACCTGATTGATATATATATAATGGTGGTTCATAACATGTGGGATGCACTTTCAGGATGGATTCAGGACCTAAAATAATGAAAAAAGTATATGTAAACATATGCCCAAAATCACTTTGTTTCCAAATTACAGCCTGTTTTGTGTGCCAGCAATTCATTCCACAAACTGTTTACAAACACTGCTTGCCAACAATGTTTGTGAGGGTGTACAAGATTTATTTCATGTATGGCTTTGCTGATTGTAATGTTTTGTATACTCTATGACATGTTTCAGTATCATTGAGAGTAGAGCCATCAGTTAGTCAGAGGTGCACTGCGGTGTTTCAACTGTTCATATTCGTAACTTCTTACTGTGAATAAGTGCAGTCTAGTTTAAAAAAAACCTCAAAAGTTTTTGTGCTATTCAGTGATAGTGTGCATTTGAAGTGAAAATGGAGGCTTATTCAAACAGAGAAATGGCAGACATGCATCTCATGTATGGACTTGCTGAGTGTAATGTGGCCACAGCAAGACATCTGTATGTGGAAAGGTTTCTGAATAGCAGCCTTAAGCTTTTTCAGCAAAGCTGTAAATCACAATTAGTACAACATAGTTTTTCAAATAGAATAGTAAAATTCTGGAATATTTTAGATGAAAAAGTTCGAGTTCTTATACTTTGGAGACTTTTAAGAATAAACTAGATAAATTAATGACAAAGAGTGATGGGATGTAGGGAGTCAGCATCTTGGGTTAGGGGATACTCTCTGTCTTTATACCCCCCATTTAGACCAGTGTAGGCCGGGCTGAAACTATAATTTTTGTTTGATTTTAATTTATCAGAGTGACTAACAGTTGGCTTTTGATATAAAAATAAGATTCCTGAAAAAAATAATTGGTGGCCACCAACATGTGTCCAGCCACCCCCATTTTTGTAAAAACATCTAATGCCGCACTAGCAAAATCAGGAAAATGGCAATAATCTCTTCTTCTGAAATGCTAGAGAGATGATTTGCATACCAAAAGATGCAGAATTTGATTTAGAACAAATTATTAAGAGTGGTATTTTTTCATAAAACCTTTAGTTTTTGAGTTATTTTAGAAAAACTAATTGTTTGGGCCCATAGACCCCCTTTCGACTGAATGTCAACGCAATAAAACATTCTCAAGCTATAAATTGACATGTACTAGTAGTTTTCAATCAGCAATCAAAATCAGCCATTTTAAATTCATTGAAAACGCTTTTTGACATTCCAAAACGCCAAACATTAAATTATACAATTAACAAATTGTCATTTTGTCATATTTTAGCATGATAAATAATAATCGAACTTAAAATATTTTTTAGACACAAAATCTTTCATTAATTTACATGATCTAATTTTGTTTCTAATAAGACCATCTCTATGCTCATGACCTACAACAGCCAAGGATGCTTCAGTGACAAGCTTGATGTGCCTTTCAACATTCTGACTGTGGCACTCGTGATCCAGTTTCAATGCGGTAGTAATGATATCACGCAGTTCCATCATTACTGAATTCTTTTAATACAGGGGAACAGTTTCCCATTGGGACATAGCAGACAGCTTGTGGTATGCAGAAGCTTTGAAATTGATGATTGGCTTTCTAAAGACCCTAACATTCTCATCTATAGCAGGACATTCATCAGTACCACCTTCATGATCCTCTTCATTCTCATTATCACTTTCAATTATTCCACCTGCAAAATCATTGCTACTACCAGATTCATCATCAGAATCCTCTATAACTCCCCTCACACACACAACTTTATTGACAGCACACCTCTTCACCTCTTCATCTTCATCAGCCAGCATTCCAACTAAAATATTTTCACCATGAGCAAAATAGCTGTTATTATTTAATACGTCATAACAAATTTCTCTAATTTTCCTCTCAGGGAATTTATTTACTCTTTGGATCATATTGAATAGGTTTCTTGACCCATCACTTAGCCTCTTATTAGCCTTGATATTGAACCAACTGTGAAAATATACTTTGATGATGAATTCTACTATGATTTTGAGGTTCTTACTGGGTCTTTTTTGTGAAACATAAAAGCGAAGAATTCTACAGGCTAAGGTGAGCCATCGAGAGTGATTTAGCAGGCCAACTTCTAAGAGTGCAAGGTCTTCATCCACTTCACCAGTAATAATTGCCCAGCAGATGCAGTATCCATAGTATTGGTCTGTTGATAAATTATTGACCACCTCATTTGGTAGAAGCACAAATGCAGGATAAGGTATAGATTTGAAGTCCACAACATTCCATTCTGACACATCCCCATTGAGCTGAGAACCAATAGGGCCAGAAAATTTGTCTGGACTTTTTGTTGTCCCATCTAAAGTTATGAAGATGTGTCTAAGTGGCAATTCATTTAGATGCAGAAGACAAATATCCCACTGAAGAGGTTGCCCTAAAAACATTTCCAAATATCTGAAACTGTTCTGCTGGCATAAAACGTACATCACCAAGTACTTTAGCAACTGTTTTCCTTGTAGAAGTCATACTTTATATTGCAAATGTTGAATTCAATGACAAATTGCAGTTGGAAACTTATAACAAAGGCACCTGAAAAAAAAAAAAGTTTTCAATTTATTACGTTTAAAAAAAGTTCATGAAGCAGCCCCACCCTCTATTCTTTAATCAAGCATAATGGATGCAAGATAACAAGGAAAAGTCATATCATGTGATCACTATGTCCATGTCAACATCCTTTTAGGGCAATGTTAGTAATAAAAAAGCCAAATCGTGCTTATTTTAGAATTTCTTTCGTCATTAAGGTCCGTCGAAAGGTGGTCTATGGGCCCCAAAAATTAGTTTTTCTAAAATAACTCAAAAACTAAAGGTTTTATGAAAAAATACCACTCTTAATAATTTGTTCTAAATCAAATTCTGCATCTTTTGGTATGCAAATCATCATCTCTAGCATTTCAGAAGAAGAGATATTGCCATTTTCCTGATTTTGCTAGTGCGGCATTAGATGTTTTTACAAAAATGGGGGTGGCTGGACACACGTTGGTGGCCACCAATTATTTTTTTCAGGAATCTTATTTTTATATCAAAAGCCAACTGTTAATGACTGATTAATTCTATCTTGAGTTTCAGCCCAGCCTAAATTTTAGAGATATTTCTCTGCTGAGCAGTGCCCCCCATAGCACTGTGATGTATGAAAGACTCATTATGTTCACTTGCCTCATAGACACCTTTAAATGGGAGACCCTGAATGGGTGTACATTCAAATGCTCTATACAGTCATTACAGTCCCACCTACTCCTTTTATCTTAACTGTAGAGCTTGTATTACATTATTCAGGTTATAGCTATATAGATCCATGTAAAACTTCTTGTGATGAGATAACCATATGATGTCTACAGTAGTGGTATTGATGAATGATCCACAAGATCCAAAATTTTGAAGTTAATGTACAGCTAGTAGATGTGTGACAATCTGCAATTTGCAGAGATCAATTGGATCTTAATTTTGCATGTAACTGCATTTATGGTTTGTTTATATTAACAGTGGAGCCACCCAGATGGGCTGAAGGGCCCCTAGTGTGCCCACTATAAAATTTTTACCACGTTAGCATGATAAGAAGACCTTTCAGAGAATAGATGAGTGTCTTGGTGATACAGGATCATTCAACAAGTGAGTTTCAGATGGTGGTAGACCAATCAGCGCCAGAACTGTTGAGTTGGAGGAGTGGGTCCTGAATCATGTGGAGGAACATCCTGGTGTCAACACCCAAAGGATAGCAGCAGCAGAGGGTGTAAGATACACAACTGTGTAGAAAATTTTATGGGAACAACAGCTTTACCCATAATTCATGACTCCAGATTCCTGGGATCTTGGGAGCATTGCTCCAGTAAATTTGACCATGAGAAAAAGTAAATTTGGGTTTGGGTTTTGTTCATCCGCTAGACGTTATGCAATTTTTTTGCGTATACGTTCTTGTACAAACCAATTTTTTTAAATTACAAATTTAGTTATTTTAAGTTTAGTTGGTAATTCCATATTTAACAATTATTTTTATTTTTTGTTAAGCTTCAATGTTTTGATGATTAAAATTTTATTAAAACGTATATTTTTTTAATATAAAATTATCAGGATTGGACTATGTTCCATTGATCTCGGCCAGGTTTGATAAATTGGCCAGATAATTACTTGTGCAGTTTTAAGTAATCCACCATGACTCTAGAATTGAAAAGTTTAGTTAAGTTTAAACTTACTTTTACTTACTTTAACTTACCTACTTTTACTTACTCTTCCTTACTTTTACTAAGTTTAAAGCACTTACTTTTACTTACTTTCATTGTACTATATTTACTTACTTTTACTCACTTTTACCATACTATATTTACTAACTTTTACTTATTTTGTATTTTTTCAGGTAGTCAATAATCAATAATGGATCCTAATATTGATGAAGTTGGAGAGAAAAGTGAGGGTGTTAAAAGGGGTTACTTTTGTGGTCAATGCAAGAACAAATATTCAAAGAAGCAAAACTGGGAGGAACATTTTAATTCCAAAAAAAATATTTGTTACAATACAAGAGGTCCCAGAGTTTGGGCCCACAGCTTAGATATTGCAGTAAAGAAATACCAGGATGAAGTGCAGCAAAGAGATACAGCAAAGCAGTCATTTAGTTTGTTCACAAAATGTGCTAGTGCTAGACCTCAGAAAAATGAACCAACTTCATCAACTGCTAATCTAGAAAATGAAACTTTTTCACTAGATGTTTCACAGACTGAAGAAAGTGCTTCTCCTCCACCTAAGAAACAAAAGGTAAGTGAGGAATCTGCGCATCAGACTAACAAAACTGCTTTAGAGGAATTTGAAAATTCCCAAATCCAGAAGACATTGAATGCAATTTTGCGCCTAACAAAAGAAACTCACCAAGCTGTTGTGGTTAATAAAGAGAAGAGTCAAAATATGCCTTCAAGTTCAAGTGTTGCATCCAAATCTAATAAAGCAAAAAGCAACAAATTTGACATTTCCATAGCCCATTTAAGCAAGTGTAAATCAATACAAGAAATCCTGAACAATGATTTGATCAAATCTACATTCAAATTGGTGGAAAAGAAGGATCTCGGGCATGCTGATGATTCATTTTCAGTACCAAGTGATATAATGGAAAACATTGCAAATAGTGACACTAATATGCCTGATGTAGATATAACTGTTGAGGATGAAGATGATGATAATCAAGAAGATATTGATGATGCTTCTGATGATAAAATGTTTACATTATATTGCATAGCTTGCACAGACCCCAAAGCATGTGCTTCAGACAAACATTCTAACATAAAAGGTTACTTCAATGTTAAAGATTTAACCTATGTATGCAAACAAGGAGAAAATCAAGAGAGATGGTTTAGAAATCTGAAAACCCACCTGAAGAGACATTTAATTAAACTTCAGCATCATCAAAGAGCTGCTGTTTATGAAGTGTTGAAAACATCTTCTCGGAACACTACTAAACGCATAGAAGACTTATGTGGCAACATCTTATACTACATAATGAAAACAAACACTGCATGGGCTCTATATCCAGTACTTCTAGCTGTATTACATAGGTCAGGTTGTGAGGTTGGAAATTTGAATCATAGCACACATGCGTGCGAGACAATTTGTGAGCTATTAGATAATCAACTTAAAGAACAAACTGTAAAGTGGTTCTTAGAACAAACTTCAGTAACAATAACAGCTGACATTGGAACAATTTTGGGATTAAGCATGCTAGTTGTATTAGTTATGAGTGAAGAAGATAAGACTGTAAAACTTGCTGGGATAAATTTAGTACACAGCAAATCAGGAGTTTATTTGGCCAATGAAATTTTTGATGTGTTGAAGTCTCCTAATCACTTGAAACTATCTGAAGAAGCAATTAAATCCAAGGTATCTGGAATGGTTGGAGATGGGGCTTTTTGTAAGGACAATGAGCCATTTAAAAACGAAATGAAAAAGTTGTTTGGAGAAAATTTCAAATTTTGATGGGACTTAATGCATCTTGTGAACAGAGCCCACGTTGATGCATTGAAGAAAATTTGTAAACTAAGTGAGCTTTTAGACTTTATTCAGAATCACTCTTCAAATCTGAGATCAGGCCTTGACTATACCAATATGGTTCTTGACAATATCATTGGTTTTAAGAGACCAAAACTCAAATCTGATACTCGCATGGTTAATTACAAATTTGATCAATTTGACAGATTTGTGGAAAATTGTGTGTTTTTTGATCATCCACAAAAGAAAGAAATTAGTGCCAAGTTCTATGTATTGATTTCCTATGTAACAAAGATTATGTTGCAAGTAGCTCAAAAAACCACAGTTAGTGCAGAATTTGTAGAAAATATATTTTATAAAGAAGGAGGGAAAACTGTTATGTTAAGAGTGATGGAAACAATTTCCAAATTAGCTAATGGAGGAAATGCAAATGTAGTAGTTTCTGAATTTAAGCACGATACCACAGGGCAGCAAAAGGAACTAACAGCTGAGGATTACATCCTAAATGAAGTTTACAAATACATCAAGAAAAGTTCTGATTACTACCAGGTTGCTGAAGTTGCTAGACCATCCAGAACCAGATCTGAAAGTAGTTTTACAAAAGACTCAGTGATAAATTGGCTGACAGAATATATAGAACAGCTGTGGAAAGGAATCACGGAGAGATTAAAGCATTTTGATAAAGATGGATCAACTGCCTGGAGTGAAGCACCAGCTGAAGGGACATTCTCCATTCTTGGTTACATTGTTGAACACAAAGGATCCATTAAGCCATCTCATTTGACTAAGCTGTGCAGAATTGTGAAGGAGGGTCCAGCTCCAGGCACTAGATCTGCTGTAATGATCACACAGAAAGCCATTGATCAGTGGCCAAGCATACATGGTGGTAAATTCACAACAAATGCCTACATGCAAGGTCTAACATCGTCCACTGTTGCTGCTGCAATGAATAAATAAACTTAAGGTGAGTTATAAACTGTACATTATTGTATTATTATGTTTAGCTAAAACGATTTGTAATTGGTATGTCGTCAATTCAAGAGTTTACTATCATTAACCTATCTAGTGGTGTAAGGGGAAAAAAAGTAAATTCAGAGCTGTACTCCAGTAAATTTTTTCAAATCTGGAGTCATGACCCATATCACATTCAGAGAGTACAAGGCCTTACTGAGCTGATTTCCCACCATGAGAGACTTTTTGTACTTGGTTTCTTTAACACTGCTCGCGATCCTCTTTTCCTATCCTCCGTGTTGTTTTCTGATGAGGCTGCCTTCACTAGAAATGGCATGATCAATTTTCACAACACACATCACTGTGCTAAAGAGAGAGTGCATGCCATCATCCAGTCAAGGTACCTTACCATCAACAATTTAGTATCAATGTATGGGCAGGACTTACTGCAGACAACTTAATTGGTCCTTTTGTTTTGCCTTGAAGATTAACATGAGAATCCTATTCCAGTTTTTTAAGGAATTATTTAAGTGATGACTAGATGAAGTTCCTCTTTGTGTCTGATGTCATACGTGGTTTATGCATGATGGCACTCCACCTCATTTTAGTCGAGTAGCCAGAGACTATTTGGATGACCATTTCCATGACCATTTCTGTAATAAATGGATAGGCCATGGAGGACCCATTGCATGGCCTGCTCACTTCCCAGACCTGAATCCACTCAATTTTTACTTGTTGGGTCATATTCATATGAAATCCATCATTTACATAACACCCATTGACAATGTTGAAATGCTTCATCAACATGTAGAACAAGGATGCCAGAAAATCTGAGCAATACCTGGAATGTTTGAACACATCAGGCAGTCTATGATGAGGCATGTATTCAAGCGCAAGGCAGTCATTTTGAGCACTTCCTTTAAAGGTAAGGTGGATACTTGCTGGAACACACAACGGATTGTAACTCGGAAACAAAGCAATTTTGGGCATATGTTTATATAAGCTTTTATCATTGTTTTCAGGTCTTGAATCCATCCTGAAAGTGCATTCCACATGTTATGAAACACCCTGTATATATTGCCATTGCAAGTAAAGTATATGAAGATATGTTTTCAACATGTTTAGTATTCTTAGTATTGTAAAGTATGTGAGAACATTTGTATTGCTTTGTGTGTTTCTGGAGTGATTCTAAAGACTATATATATATATTATATATATATATTATTATATATATATATAATTATATATATATTATATATATATATATATATATATATACACTGGGTGTCCGAGAATTATCTGTACAATTTTTGGCTGTTATTAAAAGTCAACCATGAAGTGTAGAAATTCCAGTGTTGTCCCATTTTACAGAGAATCTCATTAAGTTTTTCTGATACCACGTTTTGACAAGTTTTTTAGAAATGTACGCGGGTGACAGACATTGATGATTTAAAAGCAAGAATCACAGCTGCTATTGAGCGAATTGATGTGGATATGCTGCAGCGTACATGGCAACATTTGGAGTATCGATTGGATGTTTTGCGAATCACTAATGGTGCACATATCGAATATTTGTAACAACGTTACTTTAATAAAAGAAACTTTTGAAAATACAGATTCTAAATAATCTTGTTTAAGAATTTTACGTGTGTTATCAAGAATTTTATTAAAAGATGAAATTGTACAGATAATGTTCGGACACACTGGAATTTCTAAAAAACTTGTCAAAACTTGTATCAGAAAAAACTTAATGAGATTCTCTGTAAAATGGGACAACACGAATTTCTACACTTCATGGTTGACTTTTAATAACAGCCAAAAAGTGTACAGATAATTCTCGGACACCCTGTGTATTATATATTATATATATATATATATATATATATATATATATATATATATATATATATAGGCAGTAAAATGAATTTAGAAGAAAATTTGTGTTTGTTTTGGCTATAAAAATTTCACAATTCTTCTATAAAAAGAATAATAATTTAATTTATAATAATAATCAAAAGTTAATGATATAATGATGTAAAATTCAAGTACTTACCATTTTCTTTAACATAAATTTAGGGGAAATTGGAAGATGGAACCGAATTTGATACAAGTTACACAAGAGGTCAGCCCTTAACATTCACTTTAGGATCTGGTCAAGTAATCAAAGGTTGGGACCAAGGACTAATAGGGTAAGTTCATTGAACCATCTAAGTGCAAAATAACGCAGCTGAGTAATAAGGATTTTGCAAACTGACTGAGAGTTGAGGTGCAGTAGTCCTAGTCCTGGGCCTTACTTTTATGGTTCCCTCATCATCATTGTTGTCTCGTAACATTTTAAAAGAAGTTCCCATAATTATTGAGGATTCTTTTTTAATTTTTCACACTGTGAAGATAGTGTAACTTTTTTTTATTGTAAATTTTGCTCAGGTTTATGAGTTAATCCTGTCAAGAATAAAGTGTATCAGAATGGGCACCTATTTGTTTAAATGATATACATTAATAATCACTGGCATAGTTTCTAACTTTTTCCCCCAAGTTTGTGAACTTAAGAATTAAATTTTTTTCCCCATTTGATATTTTAGGCTTGTAGTTTGACTGGGAACTGGAATACTTTCATCACTTGGTTAACTGGCACCTCTTTAGGGACTTCAGTTATTGTGATGGTCTATAATTTTGTATTTCAACTTGTGTGTTATTTAACAGTACACTTAATTGTGTCCCTGACCAAATAAATTTGGCAGGGCCATACTAGATTGCACTTCTCTGTTCATCACACTTTCATCTAGGTTGGAGCCCTTGAACTACTGAACATTCACCAGATGATGTGTTACGAGCAAGAATCAGATCCCTCCATCAAAAGCCAAGGTCACAAATAGAGGTCAAAGGTCAAATTGAGCTTTTTTATGTGTGCGCTATAACTTTTGAGCCACTCTACATCAGGGCTGTGGAGTCGGTGCTAAAATTTTCCAACTCCAAAAATTTTAACATTCTGACTCCGATGGAATGTTAAGGCCAAATTGATTACGATTAGCTTTATTAGGCCAATGGAGATTCATAAACAAGGCATTTCATCACCACCACATGACTCATCAGGTTACTTAGTGGCTGTAACTATGCCTTAATGGCTTTTTTTCTCTCTATTCAAAAATTACAATAAATCCCAAAATACAAACTGATTGAAACTTAAACAAAATAAGATTGTTATTGGTTTAGCAAATTAATAAGATGTTTTTGTATTATTATAAACATCTGTAACAAAATGTACTAACCTAAACTGAATTTGTTCTTAAAAAAAGGATCGGTTCCATTAAATCTTCTTTCAGTGATGCTTATCAAAATTATCAAATTGAAATCTAAAAATCTGAAAAAGATTTAGGGTTGCTAGTACAAAATTTTTAAATTTCCTTATTATTAATTATGTTAATTAATTAATTTAATCCTTATTAATTATAAGCAACTATATTTATATATTATTTATAGTTATATATTTATATGTTATATATTATTTATATATTATATTATATATTAAAACATTAAGTTAAATCTATTTTATTCATAAAATTGAGCTAGGCCTAGGCTGCTATGGTTATAATTGAAGGATTTGCACTGACTCTGACTCCAACTCCATCCAACTTTGCACTTCCGACTCTGACTCCACTCAAAATTGACCGACTCTGACTCCTGACTCCACAGCCCTGCTCTACATCCAGTAAATTGATGGAACTTCACACACACATGTATCACACAAATCAGTGTGTCATAAGCAAGAGTCAGGTGAATGAAATGTCAAAAGTTAGGTGCATGAAAAGTTGGTCACAAACAGTTTTTGCTTATCCTAAAGAAGTCTAGAATTGCATTTGTAGTTCTCCCTTGAGTAAGAGAGGATGTTGTGCGAGTTTACTCCTTTATATAAAGTTGAATTGAGGAAATAATAAATAAATGGATTTTTAGAAAGTGCAAGCTTTTGGCTTATTCTTAGGTCTTCAAGACCAGTATTTTTCTTTCTTACAATATTTTTCTTAAAGCCCAAAGCTTCAGGGTCATGTTAAATAAAATAAATGGTCCACCTTCACAATTATTTTATGCCATTGTAAATTGTAAGACCACTGTATTTATTTTATTATTAATAATAAAGGTTATTCATTTCAATTCATCAGGTGCACCTGAAGACCTTATTAGTATAGGCTGAAAGCCTGTGCTCCAAATAAATCCACATCTTATTGTGGCATTATTCCCTTAATTAAATAATATTTTTAAAAAATTTATTAATGACATCATGTACTTTGGAATGCTTTATCATTGATTAATTTCTGTAGGCCGAGAACCTTTTCTTTATGTAGCTGAAGCTACAGTGACTTTCTAACTCCAAATTAGCTTACTCATCCACTTGAATTGCTGTAGGATTATATCTTGAAATGAAGTTCATATAAATAATAATTAGGCCTGAGTGCATAAATTTATGAAGTACCGTACATTTCAATGAACATTGTTGTGTTCATTCAATGCTTTAAAATCTTATACACTTTTATATATACACAATAAACCATTCAAAAAAATTGTGTACTCTATTTAAGTCTGTAAGTAACACGAAACGAAGTTTTATCAGTTAAACTGTTTAAATTAGTGCCTTTTTAGTTTAGACATTTTGAAATTAAATATAAGGTTAGGTCCCAGTTCTTTACATATGAGGTCTTGTCCAGGCGCATATCCAGGATTTCCGAAAGGGGGGGGCAAAATGCAAAGTAGTGCTGCCGAGTGTAGCGAGGCAATACAGCTAGGGGGTTGGGGGGAGCGCTGTGAGCTCCCCCAGCAGGGTCCGGGGCTCCGCCCTGGGAGAGAAGTAATTTTTACCATATTTTTCTTTTAAAGTGCATAAATCATGGACTAAAAATGGTGAAAAGCACTGAATCATTTGACTTCATCACACAATTAATTAACAACAAAATAAACCTAGTTACCTGTCTTAGCTTGCTGAATGTTACGGAAATTTACTTATCCTTAGATACATCCTCTTCACCTCCAAGGGGTTGGGCAAATGCCCCATTTGCCCCCCCCCTGGATATGCTACTGGTCTTGTCTAATGCCTTGCGCATATCATTGTTTTATAATAATATTTATAAAGTTTTATTTTAAAAAACTTTACAGCATGTGTGAAGGAGAGAAGAGGAAATTAGTAATTCCTTCGGACCTTGGTTATGGTTCTACCGGTGCTCCACCAAGAATACCGGGAGATGCCACATTGATATTTGAAGTAGAACTGATCAAGATTGAACAGAAAGACGAGTTATGATACGTTTCATCATTCTCTACTTTAGATTAATTCACATTTTGCCACTTCTGTTAGTTTTGTATTTGCACTTTTAAAAGTGTTATGCACAAAAATCTTACCCAGTGTCTACCAACTTGGAAAAACTGGAATATTTTAAGTGTCTATGTTAGCGTTATTAACCTGGAATATGTTTCGAAACTTTTAAGTGATTGAAGGTTCAGAATTTTTGTCATCCTTATTGTGTGAATAGTTAATATGACCAAATAAGTTTAGTGAATGTTAGATATACATATTTAACACATAGACCTATTCAGTTATCAAATTTACGAATGCAAGGAATTATTTCAGTAGGCTTCAGCCACGCAGACAGTCGACTTTGGCTATGGTGTACTAACGTTATCCACAAAAGGAGGTATGCTGTACTTGCAGTACGCAGTAGGTGAGGTTAGATAAAAATGTAGCATATACAATTTTTTCTGCTCTTAAACTGTAAACTATAGTCTATTATATTACTGTATAAATGCGCATGTGCACAGGTTTTTTATTTTAGTCATATATTTATGTACACATACAGATATTAGAATCTGCCATATAAAAGTTGTTGCTATAAAAAACACTTAAAACGCCAATAGTTTGAGTGCGCGTGACAAAGGGAAAGCAAACCTTCTCGCCACTAGCTCATCAGTTCATGTGATAACAGATTATATCCGCAAATTTTCTCTCTTGTACCTAATTCTCCACCTGGTCGAGTTCAGCTACTTCTACAGATTTCAGTCACCAATATCCAAAGAACTTCAAACGAACCACTCCCTTCACCACCATCACGTTTGGCTACCTTATGAAACCACTACAGACAGGCTACATTTTCAGTTGTGCATGATGGCATTTAAACTAATCCAAATAACTTAAATTATATCCCACTTTTTCATGATTAGCTAATGATTTTCAGTAAATGTCTGACACTATGGCAGTACTGCTAATGTTGCACGCATGTTCATGTCACGATGAGCGCTAAAGATTGTCATGGTTCCGTAATGTAGCCAAACACACAGCATAGCCAAAATAAAAATGAAAGTTCTTCATTTTTGTATACCGAACACAGCACTGTAACTTGTGAACATACGCAATATCCATGGTCGACTGTCTTAAAATTTTGTAAAATTGTAAATAGTAAAGCATTTCTTTATTATTCGCTTTATTGAAAGGTGTCCAATGTAAAATATATATCAAAATTTTTGCATTCACCGCAAAGTAAACAATACAATTAAAACCTCTCAAAGTAAAGTAAATTTAAGATAAAACATTATTTGGCCTTATACGAATGATTGTAAAGATGTCTGTAAGTACTTTTTAAACTTATAGTCCCTGGTATAGTGCAGAATATAACTAAAGATCTTAATTATTTTCATTAGTTTGTAGGTTTTTAATATATATATATATATATATATATATATATATATATATAATGAATAAAACCACGAAGGAAAGGAAACACAGAATGGTGCTCAAGCACTTTCGTCTAATGGCATCCTCAGGAACACTGAAGTAAATAAAGAGTTTGAGACTATATATAGGTCACAAAAAAAAATTATATATATTATATCTGGGGGGGTTTCCCAGTGAGTTTTAACCCCCAAGTATAATAGAAGTACTCTGCGGATGGTCTGGATTGGACCTACAGAGTGTGCTGACCAACTGGTCATTTTCGGAGTCTGGAGCTTTCTTAGCCCGCTCTCACACCCATCAGAGTTACGTTTATTATGATGGGATTGAATTAGAGTGGTTATTATTCCAAGAAGTTCTTTTAATGATTTAGGGGACAGGGTAGTTTGAAGATTTTCCTTAAGGGAGACAATCTTAGTTCAAACGAATTCATTTATTGAGTTATTGATTAATTTTCATTTAAGGAAACTGAACTTGAAATGATCTCAGTTTACACCGGATGTCATCTGATGTCACATTTTCGTTAAGGATTACAGCAGCAGATGATACTAATGGAAATTGTTTAACAAGTAGCAAGTATTTATCTATGTTATTAAGGTGAACTGCAAAATAACTCGGGATAAAGGTGAATCCAATTTGAAATTAAAATAAAAATAAAAAAGAAAAACAGTTTAGCACATGCAGTAAATCAAAATTATTGAATTTGCAAAGGAATCAGTTACGATTTTAACATGGGTCTCTAATCGAATGTAAATTCAAACTCGTTCTAAAATTAAATTTCATGTCAAATTGGAGTGAATGTAAAAGTGAATAAATACAAGTACGACCATAACATAGGTCGCTGAATAATATAAATTCAGATTTATCATGTAAATTAAATGTCATAAAACAATATAATGAATTTAGTTAATTATCCATTACAAGGATTAATAAAAATCGACCTACTTTAAATTAAAAACTGATACATAAATTCAAAATTAGCAATAATAAAAGATTAAGTATACGATTAAGGATTAACATAAAAATTAAAAATTTATTTATTTTGAAATCAAAACAATAACAGAATCTACAGTGCAATAACATAGGAACATCAAAAATAGGAGCTTTCTCTTTACACATTTTCCTTTCTCATTGCAAAATGAAGGAAAGGTTTAACTTAAAAATTTAAGATGCAGATTTAGGGCATCTTGAAGTTTCAGAACTATAGTATAGTGGTAGAATCTTGAAATGTCAGCCAGGTGATAAAAATTAAAATTTCTTAGAGGGCTTTTTAGCCCGGAAAGAGTATGGAAAAACCTTTAGGTTGATTTAATGTGACATGAGGGAGCTCTATATGTTAGTTTATGGAAAACTGATGTGTGGGTAGTTGGGAGGTAACGAAAATGGTTCACTGAGTAGGTAGGTAGTTAATCTAACAATTATTAAATTCCTTTTATGTCAATAACTGGGTGGATGAAACCAATTGGTTGCTCACCAGAGTTATTCTCCACACTAGTATTTATATACTGTGTGACAAGAGCGTGCTCGGTAATAGATATACATTACCAATCAACCAACTGAAGAAAAAACCAAGACGACGCTGGTGGAAAAAGCCCCGCGAAAAGGAGGACAAGGGAGAACGAAAATGAGGAACGGGGTGACAAGACGGAATGAGAGAAGGGAGAAGGACAAACAATGGAAAAGATCCCCACCAGCAAGTACGCTCTCAACAATTAAACAAAAGGGGAAAAGGGACTCTCTAATAACTAGCAGTAAGTGACTAATTGTGTTTTTAACCCAGTTAGAAGTAAACGCATTAAATTAAGCTGGGTCAGACAAATTAGGCCTACATTGTGGCCTAAGACCTAGCATCAACTCATAGCTTAACAAAGGTGAAGGTAGATTGCCCTAACCTAATTTGGTGAGGAATCCTACTGTGGACCTCAATTTATCTGCCCGCTCTGGACCATTTCCGGAATCTCTAGGCTTACCCCTACAAGGCTAGACTTAATCTACTCTATAGTTAGACTGGAGATATTAGAGGTGGGTTAATTGGGGACCAATTCATACAGAGCATTTTTCACAACTTCTTTACTTATGAACAATCATGAAAATTATATCAGAGAAGTGAGGTATTCTGAATAATAGAAGATAATTGTTTTAATTACTAATTAGTATTAATGTGATACACTAGATGGGAAAAATGATTTAGTGAATCTGGCTGTCAGGAGGGGTAACTAAAGCAGTGTCATCGAAAATGAGCTTGCTTAACATTTCGCATTTTTCCTTTATACATCATCTCCGAATTCAATGACAAGGACTAAAAGGTGTCATGGTTCTTGGGTTTACACATATAAAAAGGCATAGGTAATTCCACATTCCAATTGAATGAAAACGTTGTAGAGCCTTTAACTCTTTTCTTTCAAGGACACGACGACCAAATGGCACAGATATCTCAAAAGATTTAATATTTAAACTTAAAGGAAGGTAATTTTTTATGACAAATAAAAGTTGCTCATTCGGGAGCTCCCTGAAGGCAAGATGTTCTTTCCAACATTAGTAATACTATTTCTTTCCACCTGATACAAACAAACCTGAGGATATACTTCTGGTCCTGTAAATATTGAAAAAGATGGACCAACATTTCTGTAGGAAGGTCATTTATATTCATGGTTTCGGTGGATTATGATTCTAGTCTGAAAGAACAAATTACCATTATTTCCTATCCACAAGCCTCTGGCGATAAGTTGGTCATTATACACGAGCACGCCCACCTTCACGACAAGAGCAGACGTTTGTTTTATCTCCACACTGTCACTCAAAGTCGCTCAAATCTCCTAAGCCCTCAAACTAGTGCCCATAAAATTAAAATGCAATATTCCTCCTAAGTAAGAATGCTCTGATGCACTCTTGTGACATCGTTCGCTGGCTGTTGGCCCATGTACTTTCCCAGCTAACACCTCACATCTGTCCAGAGCTGCGATATCGGAACCTCGACTCATAGGGATTACCAAAGCCTCGTGGTCTCATGGTGACACACCTCTGACGTATGAGAAACGTGGATTGCTTCATATAAACGAAGGGGTCCGACCATCCAACGGGGAGATTGTAGATTCTAACTTCGAGAGGAGGTTCAGGTCTCGGTCCCTGCGAATAACGAGGCGCGAGTTGCTCCGTATGATTAGTTACGCTTTGTGACTGGATTAGTCCTTGCTTTGACGGAACCTAGAAAGGGCACGAGGGTAGTGCTTCGAGAACAGGGCCGTCGGGTTTTTTTGGTTAAAAGAATGGAAATGGATACCCAGGGTGAAGGGTAAATTTCACATCAATTAGAAAGTAAGGCTTAAATCGGAATATAGGGATTGACGGATCTGTGGAGGAAACGCCAGTAGTCTTAAATTCATTTATTTCCTTGTGACCTTAATTGTCACCCTTAGAATAATAATAATAATAATAAAATCTTAACCCGGTGAACTTAAATGACCTTGTGAAATAGACTTAAACAAAGCATTGTAAACTATCGCTGTAATCCGCTTGCCTAAATTTAATTAAAGTGCCTGAAAATAAAGTAGACTAATTCAATCCCTTCATAATAAACGTAACTCCGACGGGTGTGAAAGCAGGCTAAGAAAGCTCCGGACTCCGAAAGTGACCAGTTGGTCAGCGTGCTCTGTAGGTCCAATCCGGACCGTTCGCAGAGTACTTGTATTATACTTTGGGGTTAAAACTCACCGGGAAACCCCCCAGGTATAATAGAGTGGTGTCAGAAGTGGGATGATGATGATCCTGAGCTCCTTATTCGAGACACTCGTCGAAGCACCAGAAGCCGATTGAAGAGTGTATGAGGACCATCTACACGGAGAAGAGAAAAACGGCAGTTCCTCCCAGACTCACAAGGTCAAGAGCAGCTATTCAGGCAGGTGGAAGCGGCAACGAGACTCCAAGCAACAGGCGAGGACGAGAAAATCCATCTCTCCGAAGTCGAAGGAAAATCCAAGGTGAGCAAACCTGTTTGTATTGCGACCGGTCTTAGGGGACAGGAAGACAATTTTCCTGTAGCGGGAAGCACCCCTAAACAATCCCCTTCAGGATTAAAAATTTTCCCCCCAAACTTTGACAAATAGAATACCTCACGTCCCCTCTTGGGTTCCTCCTGAGGAAATTCAAGGCGAACTTAAACAGGGAAATAGCCCTCTGCAAGCCGATTTGAGGCAGAAATTTCTAGAATTTTGGCCTTTTTCATTAGACGGGGAAGAAATGTCTTTTAGTCAGGACAGTAGACAGGCTAGCTTAGGAAGCCAGGAAGCGGCTGGTAGGCGCAGCCTGTCACCCCGAAACACTCCTATGCGTCCCCTTAAAACACCAGCTACCCGATCATTCCAACTATCTTATGGGGAGGAAAACGATTTCTCTCCCGAGGAAGAGAAAAAGCTGCGTCATACGGCTAATATCTGTCCCATATTTTGTGGGACGTATGCCGAGTTCCAAATTGCTGCCGCTCAAGGAGTGGTTCGAAGTTATGCATCTTTTCAGGATTTCGTCTTTGAGGTCGCACGGTTAATTCCCGAGCGAGGGCGAAATTCCGACAAGATGCGGATCGCTTTGGCAATACAATGCTTGGTTCCCCTCAGTAGACTGGTGCTTGTAGAATTTGAAGAGAGAGTAAAAACTTGGAAAGAATTCTTAGATATCTGTTCCAATCTCTATTGCCAAAATAGAAGGGACGAGATCACGAATAGACTGATGAACATAGAACGAGAAAGCAGGTGACCCGATGAGTCATTCACATCATTTGCATGTAGAATCCAAAGGGTTAAAAAGGGACGCGGGAAATATGATGCAGCATATAGATGTGCCTTTTGTGTTAAATAAGGTAATTTTAAATTCTATACCTTGCAAACTCTGGCATAAGTACGGAGACCTGGATGAGGAAGTACATGAAAAACTCACTCATCCGGTGTGACGATCGAATCGTCTCCGAACCGGTCACCTCTTTTTATTCAGTACCCTATTCCAATCAAAACATGGGGTCTATACCGATTCCCGAGGTTCCCATTTATCAAAACTAAAATTATTTAATGAATCACCCTCCTTATTCCCCGTATTTACATCCCCTTACGTGGGACAAGACCTTCATCCCCAAACTATTCCTTTCAATATCCCCCCGAGGCAAGTTCCCTACAGTAGTGCCCCGCCTTACGATTTATCCATCCATCCATCCATCCATCCATCCATCCATCCATCCTGGTTCTGCTATGCAAAACAGTGTACCGAGTGTGAATGTTGTACAAGCGCTAGAGCTGACGCAAGCTTATAAGCCCCAATGTTATATATGCGGAAGTGTCGAACACAAGGTAAAATTTTGCCCAATGGTCGAAAAAATGAAGGCCTTAGAGATAGACCAAAATAAGGCCCGAGAGTACCTCGGGGAAGGAGAGCGACGATATGCGTCTCCGTCCCGACAAAATAGCTACCGTGAAAGAGAAGAAAATTATGAGGACCGACGGCGGTACCCGTCACCTTATCGACCGAATGAAAATCGGGGAATAGAAGATAGCTGGCCGAGAGAACGAAGAGAAACGCAAAGCAACCGAAATGGCCATTATTATGACCATAGAAGGGACGATTATCCCGATAACCGATGATGGAAGAGAAAGTTTCACTACAGGGACAACCGAAACGGGCGGTCTCCGTCACCATATGAGCCCCGAAGGGAGCGAAGAAGAGATGACTATTTTTACAATAGGGAAGACCGAAATGAGAGGCCGTCGTCCCCCTACGAGCCGAGACGACACGACCGTTTTTATTATAGAGACCGAAGTGGAAGATCACCTCCTTACGAACGCCGAAGGGAAAACGGGAGTAAACAGGGGTACCAACGTTACGACCCGAGGAACCGATCCCCTTCATACTACAACCAGAGAAACTATTCTCCGCGAGACGGCTACAACGGAGACTATCAAAATCGGGAACGTGACCGTGGAAGGTCCCCGGCAGGCGGTTGGGAAGGCCGCCGAAGCGGCTCGCCCTGGCCTAGGAGCAGCGACACGTCGCCAAATAGAGACGAAGCTCCGCGAAAGGTTTCTTTTAAAAACAATGAAGACTCGGAAAATAAATCATGACGAAGTTCCAACTAGCGAAATAAATTCCCAAAGGAAAGAAGAAAGAAAGGAGAAAAAATCGCACGCGAACGAAGTAAATTTGTGTGACTTAAGTATAAACGAGAGTGAATGTACAGCTGACGGATGCAATTCGAGCTTCAGCTCGAAGTCTGAAGTAGATATGCAAATTACTGAAAGAGCCAGTACAGCTGTTTCAAAAGAGATGATTGACGAGAGAGACTGAAATTTGCAAGAGGGACATAACAGAAAATATAAATCAGAGCCAAATTGTGTGAATAATATTTATGAATCAAATGCGGATGAAAACACGTTTAAAGAGAAAAATACATTATATAAACCTGAAAGAATGAACGGAGAAAAGTAGAGCGTAAGAGAGAAATTTGTGACTTAATTATATTTATCAATGAAAGTGAAACTGAACTGAACGGAAGTCGCGCGGCCTTGAGGGTGAGATTAGACTCTAAGGTTGATGCACCCGTAAGCGAGAATGTTTTTACAAATACCGAGAGAGAAGTAGTAACAAGCGCGAGTAATTCAAGGTCAAATAAGGAAAATATGATCCGAGGGTGCGAGAAAGAAATAGATGAAAATAAAAATAAAGTACAAGAGAAGCGAAATGTTATGAATGATTATGATGATTCACCCGCAAGCAAAAGTGAATTTCCGGAGAAAAACGGTGTGATCGATGTTTGTCAATTGGACGCGCGTGAAAATGACTTAAAAGGGAGCAAGTATGTGAGTCATGGTTACGAAGTAAATGCTTGGGAAAATGAATCTAAGGAGAATGCGTGTGTGAGTAATGTTTATGAATCAGGCGCGAGTGAAAAAGGACGAAAAGGATTCGCGTGCTGAATGTGGAAAAGAGTATGGATATTGTGTTAACGAAAACATCGTGTAAACGGAGTATATGACGTATGTGGAAACCCAATGATGAAACAAAAGGCACATTAAATTTGCGTGGGAACGGAACCCAAAGTAAGATCCCAGAGAGCTTGCATGACGTATTAATTGTTCATGGGAACGGAAGCCAAAATGAAGTCTCACGAAAGGCGAAAACCGAAAATAAAGTCGTAAGTGTAAATCACGAAGAGGAAGCTGAGTGATAATAAACCAACCCGAATGGAAAAATTAAGAGCAAAGGTCAATTGGTGTGGTTTTCTTTTCCTTGTGCGGTTTTTTATTTCATGCGTTAGACGAGTTTACCTGTCCATTTCTAATTGGGTAAATCACCCTGATAAGCACCCAGATGGGGGAAAAACCCAAGTAAAGAAAGTAAGCTTGAAAGAATCCTGTAGTAAAAGGGAAAAACGCAACCAGGAGAGCCCTCCTTGAAGTCAATGGAGATTTTCTATTAAAGGAGCAGGTCTCTCCTCCAATGACCCGCTGTATCCGAACATTTCGTTACCTTGTCATTCAGGTCACACTGCAGGAAGGAGCTTACCTTGCCCTGGTCGACACAGGGGCTATCATCTGTTTGGTCAAACGGAACCTTATAGACGATCTCGGATTGAGACCTCTGGTAAAGGAAACCGCGAAGAAATGTAAAGCCATTAATAACGAGAAGTTAAACACAAGGAACAATTGATACGGCGATAAACATAGACGGAGTAACGTGCGAGATCACTGCTTTCATCATTGAAGAGTTACCCGCGGGACTAAGTCTGATCATAGGAGCGGATTTCATCAAAAGAAACCGTGTAAAGATCGAAGGAGAAAGGAGAGGTTTCTGGACTCATGTAAACGGAGTCCAAGTCCCGGTGGTATCTCGGGTTGAAATAGAAAGGTAGGACTTACCGTCCCATTGGGTAAATTTGGTAAATATACCTCTTAAGTTGAAAAGCGGACCAGCCACAATAGCCCCTGAGGCTGGAGCCATTTTAGAATTAAAATCTGAGTTCCTCTTGAAAGAAAGGACTACGCTGATAATAGAGGCAGACACACCCACTAATTTACAATTCGAACCCCAATTGGCGTGTGTAAGTGAAGATGGAAGCATCCCAGTGTTAGTGTATAACACGTCCGCCAACGACAAGGTTAAAGTAAGAAGCGAAGGGCTAAAAGTGGTCGGAGGAGTTTTGAGATACTGCCTCTGTGATGGTGATCGAGAGGGACACGAATTAAGTCACTGCCTCTACAGCTCAACAGACGCCGATGACCCGACCGAGGAGGGCGAAGATGAGAACGACCTCATCGGAGAGGATGCAGTTAACCGAGAATTGAGCCAGGAAAGGGCGATGTTTATGGACGAGATTTCAGAGGAGATCGATGAGCGAGAAATGATGGGCGATTTTACAAAACCCAGGAGAACCATCGAAGAGAAACGAAAAATAATCGACGAATTCGTGCATCAAACTAATTTGAAAACAGAGGAAAGGAATAGATTAATGCGAAAACTGGACGATTATTTGGATGTAACTTTCGTAGAAGGGGATGAACTAGGCCTTCTAAAGAACTTTGAACTTTCCCTGGAGCTCGAACCTCGACATGATCCGGTCTACACTCCCCAGTACCGGTTACCTTTTAAATACCACGAAGGAGTGTCCCGACAAGTGGCAGAACTGGAACGCCGTGGTTTAGTGGAACGCAGGAACAGTGACTTCAATAGCCCGCTGTTATTGGTTAAACAAAAGAATAAAAATAGACTAGTGGTGGACTGTAGAAATTTAAATAAAATACTGAAAACATCACGTTTCAAATTACCAGACATAGATTCTATTTTTCGAAGCTTAGGAGGAAACACATGGTTCACAACCACAGACTTGGCCCAAGGGTATCATCAAATCGCCTTCGACGAGAAATCGCAGGATTTAACAGCGTTTTCTTCAAATAATGCGTTTTGTTTACAAGGTATTGCCGTTTGGGCTTAAAATGGCTCCAAACGTCTTTAGTTCCATCATGAGTGACCTGTTTCACGATTTAATCGGAAAGCAAGTATACGTGTTCATCGATGATATATTGATCGTTGGTCGAACGAAGGAAGAGCATGAGGCCAACCTAAGAACCGTTTTACAAAGATTGAGAGAAAGCAATTTAAAATTTAAGTTGAGTAAATCACACTTCTTTCAAGACAAGGTAGCATTCTTAGGGCACAACATTACGAGAAGTGGCATGTCTCCGAGTCTGGACAAGGTGGAGGCCATAAAGAGAGTACGACCACCACACACGGTGAAGGAAGTACAGTCGCTGTTGGGATTGGTAAATTACTACCGAAGGTATATTCCAAACGCGGCAGAATTATTAGGCCCAATACACGCCCTGACTAGGAAAAAGGAGAAATTTGAATGGACTAAGGAGCGTGACGAAACCATGCAAAAGATTAAAGAAATCATTATAGTAGAAACCTTGCTGCGACATCCTAACTCCGAAGAACCTTTTTACCTATATACAGACGCATCCGAGAGAGCAAGTGGAGCGGTGTTGATGCAAAAGAACAATGAGGGTGAGTTAGTCCCGCTGGGATATTACAGCAAAGGTTTTAATGACACCCAAAAGAGAGATTCGGTCATAGAAAAAGAAGGTTTGAGTATTATACTCGCCCTGAACCATTTCCGTGCTCTAATATTAGGGTCTAAAATAATTTTGAGAACCGACCACCGACCTCTGATTGGTCTAGTGATTAATCACTCATCAAAAAGACTAACCAAATGGTTCGTCACGTTATTAGAATTCGTTCTAAAAATGGAATATGTAAAGGGAGAAAGGAATTTTGCCGCCGACCTAATAAGTCGGTGTGTACCGAGTACCCGTGACGAAGCCTCAGAGTGGGAGGGCGAAGATAGCCTTGTAAATGTGATCAAGCGGAGCCAACAATCAACCCTGGATAGGGGAGAAACGCCCCAAACAGGAATGCTAATCGAAAAACTTGCGGGACGAAGAAATTTCAGAAATATCACTCGATGAAATACGAAAGGCTCAAAACTTAGACCCGTGGTGTCGAGATATTATACAAGAAGGAGAAAGCGAGAGATTCCGAATAAAAAACGGGATACTTTACACCAGGGATCCCCAACCCTGTGCCCGCGAGCACCATGGTGCCCGCCGACCCTTTTGCGTGTGCCCGCCACTGACTGACTACGATTGATAAGTTTTTATTTAAATTTTTAATAAAATGTTAAGTATGTTACATATTTTAAATATTTAGTTGCTAAATATTTAAAATATGTAACATACTTAACATTTTATTAAATTTTAGTAGTTAATTACAGAAACAGATGCTCATTTATTTGAAAATAATTATTTCTTTATAAATAAATTAAGTTATCGTTTTGATAATTTTTTCTAAGATTCCACTGGTCAACAACAATTTTGTCACAAGGGTTTTGATGGGTGTTCTAAGTGTACTTTTTCATGCTGAATCTAAATATGAAATCAGATTTTTTCTATCAGGCTTAGTTTACTTGTGACGCTATGTTCATTTTTTCCTCATTTAGCATGATCACCGGATAAAAAAATAATAACATTATATATAATTAAGTATATAACAATATTATAATATAAAACAAAAATAATAAATATAATAATATATTATATTAATTAATATAACTATAATAAAATATATTAATATATATGTTGTATTAATTTTTCTGTAAAATTAGTACAATTTATTCCTTTGGGGAGAAAGTTCTGATAATGCTGGCAGGATAAATTTGGTCGGAGCAGCAGACTGTGCAGGTTGAAACATGTTTGTACCTGTTCAGACATGAGCCTAGTTTCTGTGTGTAGAGCAGCTCCAAGTCAGTCTGCTTGTAAATGTCACAGTGTTAACAGCTAGTGTCTGTTGCTTCTTGTTAATTTTACACCAGTGTTGTATTCATATAGATGTTTTGTAATGCCGCGGAACTGTCTGAATCATCCTAATTCCTTTTGTTATGTATGTGGTGATCTAACTTTAAAATCCCAGAAACGTAACTTTACACCATTAGTAAAAAATGCTATGAACTTTATTTCGGATGTAAAGTAGGCGATCAGGACAAGAGTTGGGCCCCTCACATTTGTTGTGTGACATGTGTAAGACTACTTACAGGATGGCTAAACGGTTCACGTCACACGCCATTTGCTATTTCAATGATTTGGAGGGAACCCAAAGATCACACAACAGACTGCTATTTCTGCCTGGTAAATACAAAGGGGATCACTTCAAAAACAAAGAGCCTTATGAAATACCCTAATCTACCGTCTGCAATGAGACCAGTTCCCCACAGTGCTCAACTTCCAGTACCAAATCCTCCTGAACATGTAAGTTTAAGTGATGAGGAATCAAACGTAGCTGTAGCATATCACGAGGAAAAAGATGAAGACATTTCTGATCCAACATTCCAGGCTACCTGTTCCTCCAATGAACCACACTTACTGTCACAAGGAGATCTAAATGACCTAGTTCGTGATTTGAAATTATCTAAGAAGCAGGCTGAACTTTTAGGTTCAAGATTAAAGGGTTGGAATCTACTGCAACGTGACACTAAAGTTTGTTTTTTCCGCAGCCGCCATGATGAATTCAAAGAATGGTTCTCCCATGAAGATGGACTTGTGTTTTGTAAAGATGTTAATTCAGTCATGGGGGCTCTTAGTCATGAACATAACGTGGATGAGTGGCGATTGTTCATTGACTCCTCAAAAGTCAGCTTGAAAGCAGTCCTTCTTCACAACGGAAATAAATTTCCTTCTGTACCTATTGCACATGCTGCAAACATGAAAGAGTCATACGACAACATGAAGTTGCTTTTAGAAAAGTTTCAGTATCAGAAATATAAGTGGAATATCTGTGGAGATCTGAAGGTCATTGCACTTTTGCTAGGGTTGCAGCTAGGTTACACCAAGTACTGTTGTTTGTTTTTTATGAGTGGGACAGTAGGGACAAGCAAAACCACTACGTTAAGAAGGATTGGCCAAAACGCACCTCACTTGTTCCAGGCAAGAAAAATGTTGTGAATAGTTCACTTGTTGACCCTGAGAAAGTGTACCTTCCTCCTTTGCATATCAAGCTTGGACTTATGAAAAACTTTGTTAAAGCGATGGATAAAGCGCAAACAGGATTCACATACTTGAGAAATAAGTTTCCCCGGATCAGTGATGCCAAGATTAAAGAAGGCATTTTTGTAGGCCCTCAGATCAGAGAATTGTTAAGAGATGAGAGATTTGAAGGAGAGTTGAATGAAGTTGAGAAAGCTGCGTGGCAGAGTTTCAAAAGTGTCTGCACAAATTTTTGGGAAATCACAAGGCCGAAAACTATCCTGAAATAGTAGGAGATCTTCTTAAGTCTTACCAAGCAATGGGGTGCAATATGTCATTAAAGGTTCATTTCTTGGACTCTCACTTGGACTTTTTTCCGGAAAACCTGGGTGCGGTAAGCGACGAACATGGTGAGCGTTTTCATCAGGATATTTCTGCCATGGAAAACCGTTACCAAGGCAAATGGAGACCCAGTATGCTGGCTGACTATTGCTGGACTCTTAAGAGAGACATGCCTGAGGCAAAGCACAGCAGAAAATCAAAACAAGCTACTTTTTAAACTACAGGTATGTCTTTTCGATCATATTTTAATAAGTATGTAACTATATGGGTTTTTAAAAATTAAATTGCATATCACACAAAAACCAGACCTGATAGAGAAATTTTACAAACTTATTTGGATTCAGCACAGAAAATACTATAAGAATAAGGTATTTTTTTTTTTGTTGCCCAGTGAATTCTTAGTTAGCCCATCCTTGTTCATCGTACTGCGCAGCGTTGTCATAGCTGCTGACAGCAGCTACCAGCTAGGAATATCATCCTACTCTCCTAATTATGAGGCATTGGCCAATGAAATTCAGTGCCAAAAATCACATTGACTTTGAGATTGCTAAAAAAGTTTTTACATAAGAATATAAATATAGTTAAACTTGTTTCGCATTAAATTTTTTTTGTGTATTATGTTCATTATTTTACATAGGAATTAAATGGTTTTTTTTTGTATTATATGCACTATTTTACATAGGAATTAAATGGGGGTTTTGTGTATTATGTTCATTATTTTATATAGGAATTAAATGTTTTTTTTTGTGTATTATGTTCATTATTTTACATAGGAATTAAATGTTTTTTTTGTGTATTATGTTCATTATTTTACATAGGAATTAAATGTTTTTTTTGTGTATTATGTTCATTATTTTACATAGGAATTAAATGTTTTTTTTGTGTATTATGTTCATTATTTTACATAGGAATTAAATGTTTTTTTTTGTGTATTATGTTCATTATTAAGTCCAACTATAAATTTGTCTTGAAGTAAATGGTGCCCGCCGCACTACCGGTAGTCTTGAATGTGCTCTTCGGCACAAAAAGGTTGGGGACCCCTGCTTTACACGATCCGATCGATCGGAGGAAGGGAATCTCAAAGAATCTGCCTCCCCGATGCGAAACTACAGAAGAAGGCTCCTTCAATTTCATAATTCCATTAATAAGGGACACTTACGTAGCTGAGTCCAAGACCTATCAGGAAATGTCCCAAGTCTATGACTGGCCCAATATGACTAGAGATATACGACAATACATCAAAACGTGCGAAGTGTGTAATAAATACAAGAACATTAACCCCCGGAAAGCTCCTCTGAGAGAAACTCCATCGGGTAAGGAACCGTTAGGATGGATTTTTGCCGACCTGGTAGGCCCCTTCCCATGTTCACAAGATCACTCCGCTTACGTATTAGTTGTAATAGATAGTTTTACTAAATTCGTAGAAATGTACTCCCTGAAGGATAAAACGGCAATCTCAGTGGCAAAGTGCATTTTCGGGCACTATATACCGACCTACGGAAGAATCAAGAACCTAAAAACCGACAATGGAACCGAGTTTGCCAACGAGATAATGGCAAACCTCACGAAAAAATACCGTATCAATCACAGCTTCGGGACTCCAGCGCGTCCGGAGAGTCAAGGTCAAGTAGAAAGATAGTTATTCCTTAAAAAACAACCTTCGAACTTTAATAGAAGAGAAAAATGCTAGTTACTGGCATGAATACCTACCTCTTGTAAAAAACATTCATAACAACACCATTCATAACTCGACAAATGAGAGGCCGTTCTTTTTAATGTACGGGAAGAATAATGCACCCCTGACGGAAATCGACGAAGTGAACGACGCTCCCCTTGATCTGGAGGAATACAGACAGACACGAACACATGATAAGAGAGGCATACGATACAGCGATAAAATACGCCGAAAACCAGCGAAAGAAGGTGATACAAAGAACGGAAGAAAGAAAGATTCGCACAGTAGAAAAAGGAGATAGTCTATTTCAGAAAAACGCTGTCACCGGGTGTTTCAAAAGCTTTGCAAACTCCATTCGAAGGGCCATGTCGGGTGTTAGAGAAAATAAGCGACTATACCTTCCTGGTCAGGGACCCGACAACGCAGAGAGATAAACGAGTACACATAAATAACATCAAGACTGAAACATCGTACGCCCAACGCAAACGAGCTTTGGATGATGTAGAGACCTTGGACGACCTACCCGAAGAAGAAATCAACATTACCCAACGAGAGGATGGAGTCGGAAGCTCTAACACCGGATTTGAGTCACAACGGTTAAGGAACGAACCGGAAGGATATAGGAGTAGGTTTAATGACACACCGCGTTTATGGAAACACACGCGACCGCCAGACTGATATTGTCAGTAAATGATTTCTGTACATAAATGATCGCTCTCGCGCGAGGCATTAAGAATAAACCGCTTAACAAAAGTGAAAGACTCACCAAGTAAAAGTCTTTCAGTATTATCGCGTTTTTGCTTATCACTAAAATTGATTATGCAAATATAAAAGTTTTGTTAAATAAAAATGCTTCCTTGCTTTCATAATCATATAAACCAATAGATGAAATAGGAGCTAAGCAAGTGCTCAGAATAACTATAAATATTAGAAAGGCGACAACTTAAACAAACTGTTTAATGCACGACGAAGAGAGACCAAACTTCGTATATATTTATTCACTCAATATAGAAAAGGCACTTCCTAAGTGTGGACATTTAAAGAATAGGCAAGTAGGCAGATGTAGGAATTTGAGAGAGATATAGGCAGACTAAAGCCCAATTAAAAATATTCCCGAATGAGTTTTGTGTAAGACTCGTGTTCGACACGACAAGAATCATGATAAAAGCGTTCAACGAGGGACCGGATGTCGAACGAGAAGAGCGGAGTCACAACTAAGCGTCAGAAGTAAAGTAGTTTCTATTATTGTTTTGAATACATTTTCATTTAAACTGATTCATATTTTTTTGTTTATTGTCCCTTTGGACAAAGAGGGAATAAATTAGTTCGTTTTGAAAAGTGGAGAGGAATACAAGAGGGATAGTAAAAAGGAACACTTTCCTAACCCAGTTAATATTTTAATAATAACGATGCTTTCATAATTCAATTTAACACTTTATTACTGAAAATAATTTAATACTTTAATTCCTTTTAGAAAAAAGAACACTGCTAAATTCATTTCCCCTTCTATTTTACGAGATTTCTTACTGAATTTAATAATGATAAGCTCCCAAAAGTGCCCTGCTTAGGGAAGTGGTTGCCCTTCTCTTGGTATTGGTTGCGAGCAACCCAGGGGCGCAAACCCTTTAGATTCATGGAATCCCCGTCGAGCCTTTCTGCACCGCCGCCTTCAAACCACCCCCGGTGATACGAGAGCCACCACAGTAGGGACCCCCTGCCAGTCCGCAGCCCAGCAGGAGGCCGACACGATCTGTCCGACGAACGACCCCCGGGAGCTCCTGAGGAAGAGAATCAACCATACCCCAGTTTAATACCCCAAATTTAACTTCATACTCCCCTCTAAGTGTTTTATACTTAGATTCATAATAATATAAAATTCATAATAATATAAAACAGTGAATGGTGAAATCGCATAGTGAAAAACAATTAAATTGTGATATGTTAATGAGGAGTAAAAGTAGACAAACTGCTATACCTTAGTGGATAGGAAATAATGGTAATTTCTTTCATACTAGAATCATAATCCACCGAAACCATGAATATAAACGACCTTCCTACAGAAATGTTGGTCCATCTTTTTCAGTATTTACAGGACCAGAAGTATATCCTCAGGTTCGTTTGTATCAGGTGGAAAGAAATAGTATTACCCACGTTGGAAAGTGACCATCTTGCCTTCAGGGAGCTCCCGAATGAGCAACTTTTATTTGCCACAAAAAAATTACCTTCCTTTAAGTTTAAATATTAAATCTTTAGAGATATCTGTGCCATTTGGTCGTCGTGTCCTTGAAAGAAAAGAGTTAAAGGCTCTACAACGTTTTCATTCAATTACCACTGCAATTAGACAGGGTGAAATTATGTACATCGGAAAAAATCCACCTCCGACTTCTTTTGAATAGTTACCCCTTTATAAAGACATTACAATTGTCAAACTCCACCATACCCTCTGACGTTAGAAGTCCTAATATTAAATATCATCATCTTTAGCGGTAATAATCCCTCTAAAAGATTAATTAGGTTATTCTATAGCTTGGATAAATTACAAAAGGTGTTTTTGTCGCACCTGTGCCTTCGAAGGAGCATTTTAACCTTCTTCAAATTTTTCTTTATCGAGAAGGTTGCCACGACCAAAAGGATAGCTGACACGGACTATAATTATGGAATTTACCAAATGCCAAACAAGGTTCGAACCAGTATACATTACGACCGCATAAGGTTAGAATGTGTGCTTCACTCATTGCATGATGAGGACGTTTACCCATGGTGATGGGGCAGGATTATAGATTATGTAAGTTAGAAAAATTCAAAATTACATACTCACTGTGTTTTTATCTTAGATCTATCTTTTTCTTTTCTCTATTACCAAATGTATAAGTCATCCTTAAGAAAAGTTTTTCTATGATCATGATGTCATAACTTTGATAAGAGATTGTTTTCAATTTATCAGCGTTTACGACTTAAATTATTCCCTAATAACTGAACTCTGAATGCTCATAAATATTAAATTGAAACTTCCAAATGTTATGTTTCTTATTATTGAAAAACATTGTGCAATGCCCTATTACAGAAAAACATTTAGTATCAAATCAATCGACGCAAATTAGCACCGAGCCTCTAGTGTAAACTTACTAGGTATAGTGTGTCGAGCTGATTTCATTGAAACAAATAAAACATTAAAGTTTATTCCTAAGGAATGTAACTGAACACATAACACAGAGAGGCACTAAAATTGAAGAAGTAAATGTAAATTAAAATAATAATTGCCTCCAATTTTAAGGAATAATTCGGTAGTGAAGATTAGAACTTTTCGCAAGACCATTTAAACTTTACGAGAGGTTATGAATGCAGGCTACTGATACGCATTTTGGAAAAGGGCTCTATAAAAAACCCTTACTAAGGCATTGCATAATGAAACGAAATATTCATCTTAATCTTTGTGTTTCTTTTTCTCAACTATTCTTTCTTATAGAATTTGAGTATTACTATTGAGTTTCGTATTGTGCGTCATAAGGTAAGCCCTAAACTAATGTAAAACGTTTTAATGTTCCCTCAAATTGTTTGGAGTCTCTTACTATTCTCATCAAGAATACCAGAAGAGGTTGTTCGATCAAAGGTAATATGTAAGATCTGCTGCGACTATGTGCTTATCTTCTAACTTACTGCTTTCCTATGTGTGCTAACAGGACACTATTTCCTTTCATTTAATTCCCTACCAAACGAGTCAGCTTTACGAAGACTCTTCCCCAACAACTATTCCATTATTCCCAGGCTTTTTAGGCATTGCTGATGTACTTACTTTTGATATTAATGTAGTACTTTCATATAACAATATTGTGAAAAATAGCAGTAAAAAATAGCCCTACCAATAATTCAGGCATTATCTATAAAATTGGTTGTAAACAATGTGATTCCTTTTACATTGGTCAGACGGGAAAGGATTTGCACACGCGTGTAAAACAGCAGCAATATTTAGTTAGAACGGGACAGTCGTCCAGTGCCCTTTTTGTCAATTTGTCAGAGTTATCCCACTGTATTGATTGGAATAATGCTTCAGTTTTGTTTCACTCTAGCAACATTGTTAATAGAAATATTCTTGAGTCTGCTATTATTCAACTTACAAATAACTTTATCATAAGCCAAGGTCCTTTTCAACTTGATCCTGTTGTTTTGAATTCGTTCAGAACAGATTTAGACAAGAAGGGCAGAGTACTAAAACTTTGGTAGTTTTCCCTTATAAATTTGTATGCTCCTCTTACAATTTTTATTTTCAATTTATTTTTGTATTTTTTTATTTTTTGTGACCTATATATCATTCAGGCATTATCTATAAAATTGGTTGTAAACAATCCATCTGATCTTGTGTTGAATTCGTTCAGAACGGATTTAGACAAGAAGTGCAAAGTGCTAAAATTGGTAGTTTTCCTTACAAGTTTGTATGCTCCTCCCACAATTTTTATTTCTATATTTATTATATATATATATATATATTTTTTTTTTTTGTGACCCATATATAGTCTCGAACTCTTTATTTAGTTCAGTGTTCCTGAGGATGTCATTAGACGAAAGTGCTCGAGCACCATTGTTTCCTTTCCTTCGTGGTTTTATTCATCATAGATATTTTTCACGTGTTTCGTGAAATAATTTATATATATATATATGTATATATATATATATATCGGGGACTTCTTGAATAGGAGTCGCGAGCGCTACCACCACACTACACTGAGATAAAAGTTAATGCAACCTGTCATAGCCTATATTCCAGCAGTCGGAAACAACGCTTTTGCATCCAGAGGTGTTTTACTTGTCAAGCGTTTCCTTAACAGGGTGTGTTAATGTTCGCGACTCCTAATCAAGAAATCCTGTTCGGAAAATTTTGTATATACAAAAACCACTTGTCCTCGCGCGCGCAACACACACACACACACACACACACACACACACACACACACACACATCCGTTTGGCTACCTTACAAAACCGCGACATTTTCACGTTTTCAATTGTGGATGGCAATATTTACCCAAATCTAAATAACTTAATTCATTTAGTGAAGTTAAGCGACATTGGGTCTGGAGAGTAGTTCGATGGGAGACTCCTCTGCGTCCAGATTATGTAGCGACCTATGGTTCAGATACCACGTGAAGTTGTAGGTCCCCTCCGTCATATGACCTTAGATGTTGCGGAGGAGGTTAAACAACCCCATCAACGAACCTTAACTTAACCTAACCTAGCCAAGCCTAACGTTCATTATATATATCCACATTTTTCATGATTGTTTTTTATGAAAAAATGACTAAAACTGCAGTGGATTGTGTGTGTATCGTAAAAATTGCGCGGCTCCGTAGGTTAGCCAAGAAGTGCACACACACACACACACACACACACACACACACACACACACACACACGTGTACGTTTAAAAAATTATATCTAGATGATCTGTTAGATAGATTTGGTGTTTGATATAGCAATTTAGGCTAGGCTACATCTTCAAAATACTGTCCCTAATGTTTAAGTTCCCCAGAACATGGCTGGAACCAGTTTTTCGCAATCTCCTTTAGTGTTTCTGTCGTAGCTAGTTTAACATCATCACCGCTCTAGAAATGGAGCAAAGTTTGGAGAGAGAGGTGGATGTGGTAGAACAGATGTGCCAACCTCTGTGAAATAGTGTCAGCGAGTGCATTGTCGTGTTGGAGAATCCAATATTTCTCTGCCTACAAACTCTGGTTGCTTTTTTTTTAAAATTACGTCTCGGAGAAAACGTAGGATATATCTATTAAGTCTCCGGTCACGGTTCTTTCCTCTGGTATAAATGCGGTATGACCTGTAGCATCACCTTACTCTTCGAATGTTCAGTGTGAAACATGGGACGTGGAGAACTCGTGTGCTTCTACACGGAGCTTTTGCTTGGTCTCGGAGTCATAGGAAAAAAAAAAAAAACACGTCTCATTCTCCCTTCTGATCCTCGGAGGCAGAGTAGGGTATGAATCTACTGACGTAATTAAGTCTCCACAAATTTTCTTGTTCTGCCGTTAGTCGTCCATGAGGAGTCGTGGCAGTGTGTGTTTGCACGTGCGATAAATGTTAAGGTCCTCACTCAGCACAACGTTACATGAACCCAACAGAGATGTTGACAGCAGTTGCAAGTTCATAAACCCCATTAGCAACAATCCGCACGCACCGTTTCTCTCACGTAATATGGATGGTCTTTGCGAGCGAAGTTCATCTTCCAAGTACACGCCCCTCTTGGAGTCGTCGATGTCATTCAAATATCCTTGCCGGTGACATTGCAGCTTCTGCATTGTCATCGTCTGCACCGGTTTTTTTCTAATTTCTAACATACTTGCATTAGCATACTTCGAATTGCGACATCTTCACTGTGCAAATGTCAGACAGTGAGTGGATCCTAGGGTCTTTGTTGGTCTGAAACATTATAACAATATCTGATTGTGCTGCACTGCGCAAACCATGTTATACCAGCTGATACATGCCTATATCTATTGGCCTTCTCGTGCAACAGAACATATCAACTCTTAAAGTTTGGTAGGGTTATAGAATATACATTCATGTGTATATACAGGGTGGCGCAAAAGTCGCGCATCATAGGCATTTTCAGTGTCTACTACATTTTTTTTTCTTTTAGGTAGGGGATGGCTACGAAATCAACAATAGACGAGAGGGTGAGCTTGGTTTTAATGTATGGAATACCAGGTACAACAAATCGATGAATTGGTACAGAATTTAAATTCTGTAACGATTCATCGATTTATTGTACCTGGTATTCCATACATTAAAACCAAGCTCACCCTCTCGTCTATTGTTGATTTCGCAGCCATTCCCTACCTAAAATGGAAGAAATATATGAAATATATAATCAACACTGAAAATTTCTATGACCTTAGATGTTGCGAAGGAGGTTAAACAACCCCAAAAAAAAATATATATATATATGGTGGTGTCAGGGCCGTAACTAGGGTTTAGAAATTAGTGAGGTCCAGATTTTTTTCGAGCGCGGCGGGACGAGCAAAATTCAGACCAAAATGACATCTACAAACACAACCCAAGCTATACACTAAACACAAAACCCTTGTCTATAATAAAAACCCTCTAATGTTTAATACACCCTCGACGCTCCCTCTTTTCAAAAGAAAAGCGGTAATATGCGTTTCATACACGGAGAACGGTTCAGTCTCTCTTCTTTTTTTTTTTTTTTTTTTTTTTTTTTTTTTTTTTAGGAAATAATTACCGAGGTCCGGACCTCGGTGACCTCATACGGTAGGTAGTTACGGCCATGGGTGGTGTCAAAGTGAACAAAAAAGTTCCTATGAACATAAATCTGCAATCGCTTCATTTCCAAGATAAATTGCTTTTTTTGCCGAGGATGATCCAATTGAAATGAAAGTCATTTCTTTCAAGTGATCGTCGATAAACTTTAATGACTTTTATTTTAATTGGATCGTCCTCGGCAAAAAAGTAATGTATCTCGGAAACGAAGCGATTGCGGATTTGTTTATAGGAACTTCTTGTTCACTTTGACGTCCTGAATATGTATACTAATTTATGTTGATAACACCCTGTATATATGTGTCACTTTCGTGAAGTATAATATATATATATATATATATATATATTAGTTGTAGGGTATTATGGATGAGCCTTACAAGTCGTTCACGACTTTTTAATTCCTGTTCCGAAACGTATTTTTGGGGAATTCCGTCGATAGTGTGAACGCATCTGGAAAATTTATTTCCCCTTCTTGGTGTTTTCAGAGGGAATCTTAAGTTCCTCTCTTGGCGTGGAGGTATGTGAAACAAATTCCGTAATAGTTCTAAGAAGAATATTGGTGAAAATTAACCGTATCTTTGAACACTACGCAAATTACATCCTGATTAAAAAAAAAAAAAAAGAATTAAGCAAACGGAGTTCTTGGAACTACTAGTATTAGTCCTTGTTCCAAGCCCGTATTTTTGGGTATTAGAGTCCTGTAGAACTGTCCAGGACCCGCACACGCCTCCTGGTACGGGTGGGTACAAGTAAGATTTGTAGTGGGTAGGTTTATTGTGCTCACACGCGTGACCAAAACCCGTTTAAGGAACAGTTATCCGCCGATTCAAGAGAAATTTTTGCAGTGATTGATGACTTATGAAAGCGAGTGGACACGGTACGAAAATTATCCATGCCACATTTTAAGTAGACCTTAATACTATCGATTTCGACTGAAATGGAGATTGTATATTTTTGAGTAGTTGACTCGGAGTAAAATGATTTTGTTCAAAAACGAAATATTTGAGGTATTTAAAATTTAGTGTCGGATAATGTACATTTGGTAAACTTTGTTAGGAATTTTCAAAACTGAATTAAGTAGTTGCTCAATTGTGATGGAAAAAAATAACGCTCTATAGATTATGGTTATATTTATAAGCCCTTTGTGCCGTTATTAAAATAAATGTTTTACATTAGGTGGTTGTGAATATATTGTATCGTATATAAATTTAATATATATTTAATGTTTCTTGAACTTCACAAAAAAGCTGTCATTTTATGGACCTAAGATGTTTGTCTTTAGAAATAATAAAGTTATCTAAATTTTGAATAGAGAAGCCCTATTTCATTCACCTGTTTTCTCATTTACAGAGTTCATTGAAGGATTATGAAGTATAAGGGACATAATGCATTAAAATATTTTTGGCCAAATCCAATTTCTACCTTGTCATTTGTCACATTTCCGAAGGATATGACGGAGTATGACAAAGTTTTAACATGAATTATGTCAGATCCTATAACAAACACGCACATTTAACTGATGTAGAAAAAGTGACAATAGAATGTTTCGTCAATTATGCTGTTATCGTGGCTCTTTTAAAGCGTATATGGATAATGAGAGATTAAAACCAAGAACTGATCACGGTTGGGAAGAAAGTATAGGTATACCACTAAGGAGGATCGTGTTTTTGACAGTATATATTTAATGTTGAGCTTGGATGTCACCTTACTATACTTTATATTTGTCTCATCCCCGAAGGAAGTTGAGATAGTCATTTAAAGGTCGGTGGCTGGCCCACCGCTTCGTCGTGACGTAAGATACAGAAAAGCCAACCACCAAACTCTAGGCAGCAGTCGGGCGGCTCCCTAACCAATCGAGACGCTCAAATAGCTCAAATATTAAGTATACCTGACTGATAAGAGAAGGACAAAGAGTCCAGCCAAGCAAATAGGCGTTAAAGTACTGATGAGGTTTCCATACGTGGTTCATCACTACTGAAAGGAGCAATGCTCTGTGTATTCAAAAGAACATCATATCCGTATTCATTTTATTGCAGTTTTTATTTGTTTTTATTGCAGGCACGTCCAGTTACTATCAGTCCAGGTACATGATTCCTCGAAGCACGAAGTGTTTTATTTTCCTTTTCCCTGTGGCTCCTTCCTTCCTTCCTTGCTTATTAAAAAGATTACGTGCTGTTTGTGAATTGTTTGTGTGTGTGTGTGTATATATATATATATATATATATGCAAATAACTGCAATGACCGCGCAGTATATAAATGAATAGAAACGACATAAGTATTAAGGAACGTTCTGCACACGAGGAGGAGAGATAACGAAATAATGAAAAATGAGGCGAACCGCCTGGGAATCGAACCAGGGCCTTCCAATTGCCGGTCGGACGCTCTACCATTATGCTACGGACCTCACTCAATCACAAATCGAAATTCTCCCAAATAGGGCAGAAACCAATGCCCTCAGAGAGCACCCTCGCAAATCGTGAATATGCGCAAATAACTGCAATGACCGCGCAGTATATAAATGAATAGAAACGACATAAGTATTAAGGAACGTTTCTGCACACGAGGAGGAGAGATAACGAAATAATGAAAAATGAGGCGAACCGCCTGGAATCGAACCCAGGGCCTTCCAATTGCCGGTCGGACGCTCTACCATTATGCTACGGACCTCACTCAATCACAAATCGAAATTCTCCCAAATAGGGCAGAAACCAATGCCCTCAGAGAGCACCCTCGCAAATCGTGAATATGCGCAAATAACTGCAATGACCGCGCAGTATATAAATGAATAGAAACGACATAAGTATTAAGGAACGTTTCTGCACACGAGGAGGAGAGATAACGAATAATGAAAAATGAGGCGAACCGCCTGGGAATCGAACCCAGCAAATTGGAAGGCCCTGGGTTCGATTCCCAGGCGGTTCGCCTCATTTTTCATTATTTCGTTATCTCTCCTCCTCGTGTGCAGAAACGTTCCTTAATACTTATGTCGTTTCTATTCATTTATATACTGCGCGGTCATTGCAGTTATTTGCGCATATTCACGATTTGCGAGGGTGCTCTCTGAGGGCATTGGTTTCTGCCCTATTTGGGAGAATTTCGATTTGTGATTGAGTGAGGTCCGTAGCATAATGGTAGAGCGTCCGACCGGCAATTGGAAGGCCCTGGGTTTCGATTCCCAGGCGGTTCGCCTCATTTTTCATTATTTCGTTATCTCTCCTCCTCGTGTGCAGAAACGTTCCTTAATACTTATGTCGTTTCTATTCATTTATATACTGCGCGGTCATTGCAGTTATTTGCGCATATTCACGATTTGCGAGGGTGCTCTCTGAGGGCATTGGTTTCTGCCCTATTTGGGAGAATTTCGATTTGTGATTGAGTGAGGTCCGTAGCATAATGGTAGAGCGTCCGACCGGCAATTGGAAGGCCCTGGGTTCGATTCCCAGGCGGTTCGCCTCATTTTTCATTATTTCGTTATCTCTCCTCCTCGTGTGCAGAAACGTTCCTTAATACTTATGTCGTTTCTATTCATAATATATATATATATATATATTTTTTTTTTTTTTTTTTTTTTATTCAAAGTATGACCGCTCATGGCCACCAAAAGAAAGGTGGATAGCAGAGCGAACACAGGACGAAAATTAAGGAACAGCTAATGGAAATGAACAATAGACGGAGGAGGAGGAGGGGGGGGAAGCAGAAAGATCATAGCGGAATCACAGCCGGTAAAGAAGTCGGGAGCGAAAGAGGAAGGAGAACAACCCGGTTATCGAAAAGTAGGGACCTTCAGATAGAATAGCGCCAAGCCTATCACAAGGCCCGACGCTCTCCAAAAAGGGAAAATACTCTGCGCGCAGCGCAGAGTAAAGCGGACACTCCACCAGGAGGTGGGCAACTGTAAGGAAAACGTTACAATTGGGACATCGGGGCACCCGATCCCGGGCCATCAAATAGCCATGTGTCAGGTGGGTGTGGCCAATACGGAGGCGGGCCAGAGCCACCTCCTTATGGCGCGACCGATGGAAGGAAGAGGCCCAACATCCCAATTTGGGTTTAATCTTGCAAAGTTTGTTATCTGTAGCGCCATCCCAGCGACTCTGCCACCGGGAGCGCAAAAACCTACGGAAGCCAGGGATATAATCGGAAAAGGGGAGGGACACGGGTGAAACCTGTAGTCGGCACGCGGAACGGGCAGCTCGATCGGCAGCCTCATTACCAGCCACGTTAACATGTGCTAGGACCCAGCAAAATACCACCACCTTGCCACCGAAAGCAACAAGGGTATGGCACAGTAGCTGGATTCGTCGGACCAGTGGGTGCACAGGGTCAAAACACTCCAGGCCATCCAGGGCACTGCGGGAATCCGAATAGATGACAAACGACCCATCCGGATGCTCCCGCACCACCTCCAGAGCGCTCAGAATGGCATAGAGTTCCGCCGTGAAAACGGAAGCCTCATCAGGGAGACGGGTACATCGGGGAGCAAGGGCAGACGACTGGGGAACAGCCGCGGCCCCAACGCCCCCCGACGACCTCGAGCCATCCGTGAAGACCGCAACACATGCAGAGTGACACGCCGCATGCTGAAGGAACAGAGACCGAAGCAAGGCAGAGTCAGAATCGGCCCTGCGAACGGGGCGCAACGCCCTACAGCACGCAACAGGGGTGCTCTCTCAAGGTGCAACACCCCTGAAAGAGACCGGTATAACGGATGGAGGAGGAGTGCCCATACCATCGAGGAGGGAGGTCACCGTGTCGGTGAAATACCAACCCCCATCCCGGCAGAACGCCCTCTCCACCACCTGGAACAGAGGAGAGTTGGGAAGACGGAGGATCCGGAGATAGTGCTTAGCAATGAGGAACGACCTCTGATCCCCCAAGGGAGGGATGTCGCACTCAACCTGCAGACTATCAACCGGAGAGGAGCGGAAGGCGCCAGATGACATGCGCAGTCCTCTAGAGAGGACCGGATCCAGTATCCGAAGGGCCGTACGGGAGGCGGAGCCATACACCACACTCCCATAATCTAATTTTGACTGTACCAGGGACACGTACAAACGGAGGAGTGTCCGCCTATCCGCGCCCCATGTAGTATGCGACAGATGTCCCAGCAAATCCAGGGTACGTCTTGCAGACTCGCGCAGCCGGCGAAGGTGGGGAACCCAGCTCAAACGGCTGTCGAAAACCATACCCAGGAAACGCACTGACTGAACGAGGGCCAGAGGCTGACCCCCGAGTGTAAGATCAAAGGTCGGGACGGCGCCGGATCCCCGTCTCCTCAGCGGAAGGAAGGCCACACACGGTCTTCGGGGAAGACAGCGTAAGGCCCACCGACGACGCCCAGCGTTCAACCCGATTGACCGCGAGTTGGACTTGCCTCTCCACGAGGGGGGACTCCTCCCCGCGGCATAGACAGCCAGATCGTCGGCATAGATGGAACATCGCACCGAGGGCGGAAGGGCTCCCGGTAGCGCAGACATGACCAGGTTGAAGCAGGAGACGCTTAAGACACACCCGTGGGGCACCCCCTCCTCCTGAACATACAGGTCAGATAGGGCCGCCCCATTACGGACGCGGAAAGTGCGACGGCAGAGGAAGTTACGAAGAAATGTGGGCAAGAAGCCCACAAAACCAAGAGACTTCAAACGGTCCATGACAACTCCCCGACGGGTCGTGTCATAGGCCTTTTGGACATCAAAAAAGACGGCCAGAACAAGATTCCGGCGGGGAAAGGCCTCCCGTACATCATGACCAAGGAGGAGAAGGGGGTCCAGAGTACCCCGAAATCGACGAAAGCCATACTGGGTCTGGGGGTATAACCCAAGCGACTCCAGTGTAAAGGAAAGTCGGACGGCCACCATCTTTTCAAGGAGCTTGCATAAGCAGCTCGTCAAGGCAATAGGCCGATAGCCTGCCACCTCCGCCGGATCCTTCCCCGGCTTAGGTATCGGGACCACAATCGCCTCCCTCCAACGGGAAGGGAACGACCCCTCAACCCACACCCGGTTGAAAAGATCCAGCAAGAAGTGTAGGGCCATCGGGTGCAGATTCCAAAGAAAGTCATACGGAATGTCATCAGGGCCAGGGGCGGAAGAACGACAGGTTGCCAAGGCAGCCCGAAGTTCCCGCATCGTAAAGAGATGGTTATAGGGCTCGTTCCCAGGCGGCGGGAACGTAACATTCGACAAAGGACGATCCGCAGCTGAAGGCGAACGGGAAACCGCAGCAAAAGCCCCAGCCAGCCGATCGGCCACAGCAGCAGGATCCGAAAGGAAGCCGTCCCCGTCCCGAAGGACAGGGCGACTAGCAGGGACCGGCTTCCCCTCGATACTACGTACCTTCCGCCACACAGTAGCAGAAGGGGTAAACGAGGAAATGCCGGACACAAAAGCACGCCAAGAGGCCCGACGGGCCAACTTGAGAGTCCGGCGGGCGAAAGCCTTCGCCCGCCGCATCTCAATCAAGTGGTCCGCGCGCCGGGTGCGGTGGAAGCGGCGCGACGCCCTCTTCCTCTCGCACACCGCCTGGTGACATGCTGGAGTCCACCACGGGACGCTACGCGTCCGCGGGTTACCGGAAGATCGATCGATACAGTCCTCCACGACGCCCATCAACACCCGCTCGAAGAACTCCAAGCTTTCATCCACAGAGCCAAAGCTCAACACCGACGGGTAATGACGGAACGAGCTCTGAAGGATGGCCAGTCAGCCCGCGGAAGGCACCACCTCGGTCGAGATGAGACACCCGGCTGCGGTCCGACCGGCTCAAGACAGACTGGGTAATGATCACTACCATAAGAGTCCCCCAACACCTTCCACGAAAAATCGAGTAAGGGATCGAGGGACACCAAGGAGGGATCAATACAGGTAAATGAACCCGTGGGTTCGTGGAAGTAAGTAGGTTCACCGGAATTGAGGCACGCGAAGGAAAGTTCCTCCGTTAAGGAGAGCAACATACCAGCAACATTAGTCGACCGGACATCTCCCCAAGCCGGGTCGCGACTGTTAAAGTCCCCCGAGGAGGAGAAACGGTCGAGGTAGTTGCAACACCAACTCGCGAACCGCGTCACGAGAAGGAGGGTCATGATGAGGAATATAAATCGAGCAGGCAGTGTACTGGCGATCTAAAAATAGCCGCACAGCCACAGCCTGCAAGGAAGTGCGAAGAGGCACACCTCGCGATGGTAACGAATGATGCACATAAATCGCCGCACCCCGCCGGCGTGTGTGCTCATCCGGGGTGCAAGGGAAACCAACATAGCCAGAGAGACGAGGGGTCCCCGCGCAGCCAGGATAGTTTCCTGGAGACAAACACAGAAAGGCCGCTCGCTCTTCAGCAGGGAAGCAAGGTTCTCCCAGTTAGCTAAAAGCCCCCTACAGTTCCAATGCAAAATGGAACTATAAGGGGAAGTGGCATTATAAGAGGCAGAGAAAACAGAGAAATAGCCACGGACCAAGCTGAGCAGCAAACTCAACGGTCCGCAACCAGGGACGGAATCGGCTTCCCCGACTCAACCCGAACGGGGGGGGGGGCCACCGACCCCGCAGCTGCTTCACCCGTAGTAGAACGAGAGGTGGAGAGTGGAACAGGGAGTTCAGAGGGGGGGCTCCCCTGGGGAGGGGAGAGGACGAGACGGGCCCAGCCGAAACCCCCGACTCCCCCACCAGAGGGCGGCTGGGGAGAACCAGATGTTCGAGGGCTCGTCAAACCAGACAAGCACTGACGGGGGGGGGGGAAAGGTCCACCACAGGTGGGAGAGGTAGATCCAGGAGAGAGACTCCATGAAGAAGGGCCAGGCTCCTCTCGACCGGGTCCACCATGGGAACAGCGTCAGTAATCGAGGGTGTCATGGGGCGGTGTACCTCAACCGACACCCGGACACTGGTCGGGGCACCGGGAGGTGACGCCTCACCAGCCCTCCGTATAGCGGGGGGAGTCCCGAGCGGATCAGGAGCGGCGCGCCGCTTCCCCTCCGGTGAAGCAGGGCGAGCAGCGGTCATGATCGGGTCTGGAGGACTCCGACTCCGACCACGGCGACGCTTCCTCCTCCCCTTCGGGGCATCACCTTCCCCACCCGAGAGACGAGTAGGCAAGGATCCAGACCCCAAGGCCGGAGAGGGAGAAGGGGCACTTGTAGGCAGGGAATCAGATGGGATGTCTGAAAGTGAGGCAGAGGAACAAGAAGGGCCCACGGCGCCTGGAGGACCACCAACCCCCGGAATTTCCAGGGGGGGGCACCACTCCGGTAGACGCCGGGGTAGCACGGGAGGGGCCCGAGGTCCCGCCAGGGCCAAGAGCCGCAGCATAGGACAACCCCCGCTGCGGCTCCCGGTCACGGACCCTATCGCGCGCCTCCCGCGCACTAAGGAATTCGGTAGTCCTTAAGGACCGCACCTCGAATTCAAATTTAAAAACGGGGCAGTCCCGAGAGGAGGAAGGGTGGGCCCCCGAGCAGTTCGAGCACCGCGGGGGCTTCGTGCACGGGGTAGGGTGCGCAGGCCCACCGCAGCGGACACATAGCTTACCCTCACGGCGGCACGCAGAGCTAACATGGCCGAACCGGTTGCAGCCAAAGCAACGAACCGGGTCAGGCACATATGGTCGCACCGAAAACTCGCACGACCGGCGATCACCCATGCCCCAGAACACCTGGGCCGGAGGCACAAGGGAGTCAAAGGTCAGGAGCAGACGAGCGGACGGGGTAAGAGCACCATCCCGGCGCGACGAAAAGCGGAAGACCTTCGTTACCCCCTGGGGGGCAAGTTCCTCCTGCAACTCGCCAACCGGGATTGACAGCAGACGGGAAGCGAAAATGGTTCCCTGACAGCTATTCAATTGCGGATGGGGAGTCACAGAAACTCTGCAACCCAAGACATCCTGCAACTGTAGAAGGGACTCAGTCACCCCCGAAGAACGGGACTTCAAAAGAAGAGACCCATCCTTCAGAGGGCGGATATCATAACGACAGGGAACCCACACAGTCTTAAGGCGCTGAAACACCCGTTCCGAGCAGGGCCGTAACTAGGGTTTAGAAATTAGTGAGGTCCAGATTTTTTTCGAGCGCAGCGGGACGAGCAAAATTCAGACCAAAATGACATCTACAAACACAACCCAAGCTATACACTAAACGCAAAACACAAAACGCTCGACGCTCCCTCTTTTCAAAAGAAAAGCGGTAATATGCGTTTCATACACGGAGAACGGTTCAGTCTTTTTTTTTTTTTAGGAAATAATTACCGAGTCCGGACCTCGGTGACCTCATAGGTAGTTACGGCCATGGTTCCGAGTTGCCCGGAAGGGAGCCAGCGGAAGGGCGGAGAACAAGGAACCTGTCCACTGGACAGAAATTGACAGCCGGGACAGGTCCATGTGTAACGGTAACCGGGAGTGGGCGAGAGAAAAAGGGCCGCGAAGACCCCGCCCTACGGGTACCACGAGTCCGGCCACGAGAGCCAGACGCCGCAGAGGACGAGATGGGGCCATACGGTTTGAAGGTCAATCCAGCGGAGGCAGAGGCCGCTGAACGACCAGAAGTAGTAGTCTTATCCAAATCCAAGGGTGGGCCAGAGTCGTCAACAGGAGGGGATTGAAGTTTAGAAATTGAACCCATAAACAATAGCTTTACAAAAAAGACAGCCTCGGACCCAAGGCAATGCACCATCCGCCGCTGCATCCTTCAAGGCGCAGGCCCAACGTCCCGGGTAGCCCGCCCCCCAACCTGACTGTCGTTTTAAAAACAGCAGATTGGCACTACGGAGATTTGTCCGTTAAGGGCCAAGCAAAGACCCAATCCAGACGCAGCAGCTCTCCGGGCGCCCGTACCGTCCCCAGAGCACGGCTCAGCCACGGAGCGATGCCCCCCGGCGGGTGCACCCGATGACCCCAAGACTGCAAAATACAAACAGAGGGGGGGGGGATACTATAATTAACAGAGGCACAAGACCGAGTCAAGACAAAAGAAATTCCGGGAGACGGAAAAAAAAGGGGAAGCAAAAAGAAAGAAAAAAGGAAAAAAGAAAAGAAAAGAAAAAAAAAACAACTAGGTAACTCTTCGCCCACACCCCGCGAGGAGTTGAGGAAACCCCAACAACCCACGAGGTGTACGAGCCCCCTCGGCCCGGCAAGCCGGAGTACCTAATCGAGGGGGTATATATATATACAGTATATACAGGGCGTCCCAAAAAAATGTATACACACTTTAACAGCTGATAGCTCAATTGATGTTTCTTTCTTTCCAAGTTAAACCCATTAGAATTAATAATGGCAGTCAGACTAAGCTTTGAACAAAGGAAATTCATTCTAAAATGCTACTGGAAGTGTGAAAACGCAGTTGAAGTGCAAAGACAGTTTAGGAGGGAGTTTCAAACAGATCCACCAACGCGACTTACCATCACTCGAATTAGAGATAAGTTTGAAGCCGATGGAACTGTTCAGAATGTCCACAAGAAGCGTTCCGGAAGACCATGGACATCGACAAGCCCCACAAAGCAAGAAAGAGTACTGGAAACGTATCACCAAAGTCCAAGAAAATCTGTGCGGCAAGCGAGTCGTGAGGTAGGAATTTCAGAATCGTCTGTCCAACGCATTTTGAAGCGCTGTCAATGGAAAAGTTACATTCCAAGATTAGTCCATGCTATTAATGAAGATGATCCGGACCGAAGAGTGGAGTATTGCGAGTGATACTTGGCACGATGTGGATGTGGATTGGACGAAGGGGTTTCGTAGAATACCCTCCGCGTTCACCAGACCTCACACCACTAGACTTTTTTTTATGGGGGTACTTAAAAGACAAAGTCTACGCTATAAAACCTGCAACAGTCGCTGAATTGAGAGCAGCCATTGAACGAGAATGCACACAAATACCAAACGAAATGTTTCGTGATGTTTGCGATTCCATTGCTTCGCGTTATCAGCAGTGCCTGGACCAGAACGGACGTCAGTTTGAAAACAGGCGTTGACAGAACAATTAAATAATGTCTGTAGATTCTATTACATTTTGAAAATGAAATGTATTTTAATAAACACTGCCTTTATAAGTATTTAAAGTGTGTATACATTTTTTTGGGACGCCCTGTATGTATATATATATATATATATATGGGAATGAACTCAGAATGGTTCCCTGAGTTTTTTATGATACACACAGACCGTGCATGGAACAAGGAACTCTTCTGGGATAATTAAATCCACTATAGTCCGAATAAGTAATGGTAAATGACAAATACCATAGTTTTTCTTTTTCATGATGCAAGCCCGACGTGGGCAACGGGTCTCTCGCAAAGAGGTCCCATAAATATAGCTTCCCTCACCAGCTATAAATGTTCAAAATGTCCACCTCGGTTGTCAATGCACAGCTTTGTTCGTTCCAAACAAGAGTCCACTACCCATTGAATCATTTCGGGGTGTTCTCAGATGTAAGCAACGGCATCTATAATTCGACGCAAGAGTTCCTCTCTCGTTTGTACTTTGGTCTTGTAGACCACCTCTTTCATAAGGCCCCATAAAAAGAAATCTAACAGGGTTAGGTCCGGAGGTCTCTTGGGTGGGGGGCCCACGATATTGGACCAGCACAACCAATAAATACATTAGATTCATCCTCTCCTTTATTTTTTTTTCCGTGCACCTTAAAACGTTTGTAGCTCCGCAACAGCTGGAAATAGCACTTTAAGTTGTATTAACCATTTTACTCGATATCACTCCCGAAATCACCACCAAAGTATGGAAGACCGGTTGTGAAACACCGTGTGTGTGTGTGTGTGTATATATATATATATATATATATATATATGTGGTGTGTGTGTGTGTATATATATATATATATATATATATATATATATATATGTGTGTGTGTGTGTATATATATATATATGTGTGTGTGTGTATATATATATGTATATATATATATATGTATATGTGTATATATATATATGTATATGTATATATATATATATATATATATATATATATATGTATACATATGTATATATATACAGTATATATGTATACATATGTATATATATACAGTATATATATATATATATATATATATATATTGATGAATAAACCACGAAGGAAAGGAAACACAAAAAGGTGCTCAAGCGCTTTCGTCTAATGACATCCTCAGGAACACTGAAATACATAAAAGGTTACGGCCTATATATAGGTTACAGAAAGAAAAAAATAAATAACACATACACACAAACATATTATATATATATATATATACATATCTACACACACACATACATATATATATATATATGCAATAATCGGAGAAGTAAAAATAAAATTAAAAATTAGAGGATTAACAAAGAGGCATACAGATTTGTAAGGAAAAATATCGATTTTTAGCACAAGATCAAATGAATTATAAAAATACAAATTTATACTGGAACAAACAATTTGTCCTACGTACACTTTTACTCGGGACATGACACCCCCACTAAGAAGGCCATTTTTTCATCAATGTTTCTCCGCGCCCTTAGGATCGCCAGTCCGGAATACATCGATGCCGAATTGGAAAAAATCAACGGTATTGGAAGTGATCTGTGTTACCCATCTGCGTTTATGGAATCTTGTCTCAACAAGGCAAAACGAACTTTCTATCGTGTCAATAATAACACTCGTACTTTGTCAAAAAATATTTTAGTACTTCCATTTTTCCCGGGCTTTTTAGGCATTGCTAATGTACTTAAACTTTTAGATATTAATGTAGTATTTTCATATAACAATATTGTGAAAAATATCATAGTAAAAAATAACCCTACCAATAATTCAGGCATTATCTATAAAATTAGGTGTAAACAATGTGATTCCTTTTACATAGGTCAGTCGGGAAAGGATTTGCACACACGTATAAAACAGCATCAATATTCCGTTAGAACAGGACAGTTGTTCAGTGCTCTTTTTGTCCATTTGTCAGAGTTATCCCACTGTATTGATTGGAATAATGCTTCAGTTTTATTTCATTCCAGCAACATTGTTAATAGAAATATTCTTGAGTCTGCCATTATCCAACTTTCAAATAACTTCAACATAAGCAAAGGTCTTTTTCAACTCGATCCTTTTGTTTTGAATTCCTTCAAAACAAATTTAGATAAAAAGGGTAGGACGCTAAATCTTTGGTAACTTTTAATCTTCATTTTATTTATATATATATATCGAAACTTGACTCTAAAAGGCAAAGTGTTGAAACCCGGGCAGATTTCCAGTATAAATTTGTATTTTTATAATTCATTTGATCTTGTGCTAAAAATCGATATTTTTCCTTACAAATCTGTATGCCTCTTTGTTAATCCTCTAATTTTTTATTTTTTATTTTCATTTTTACTTCTCCGTTTATTGCATATATATATATATATATATATATATATATATATATATATATATATATATACAGGGGGCTGCAAAAGTAGGTATACAATAATGAAAAACAAAACGTGCGCACAAAACGTATTTTATTGATTATACAAGCATATCAATAATAACATATCAATAATATACATATTAATCCCTCAAATGTTCAAACTGTTTGCCCCCGGCATTCACACACTCCACTAGTCGAGTGTGGACACCCATGCACACTCTGGCACAAAGGTCTTTATCAGCATCAATTTCCTTGCAAGCCTCCCATATGAACTGAATCATGGCATCAACAGAACGTGGCTTGCGTGCGAAAACCATGTCTTTTACACATCCCCAGAAAAAGAAGTCCATAGGGGTGAGATCCGGCGAACGTGGTGGCCAGTCAACGGCTCCCCGACGTCCAATCCACCTGTTGGGAAATTCTTCGTCAAGTAGCGCACGCACAGTGAGTGCGAAGTGCGGTGGCGCCCCATCCTGCTGAAAGTAGAAGTCGTCCTGCTGCTGTTGTTCGCGCATCTGTGGTATGATTGTATCCGTCAGCATGTTCAGATACACGTGTTGATCGACAGTCCTGTGCAGAATGATAGGTCCAACGACACCTTTGCAGGACAGGCCAGCCCACACTGTCACCCCAGGTTGATTGAGCTGTTGCTCAATCGTGACTTTAGGGTTTTCAGTTGCGTAGTACACACAATTGTGCCGATTAACGGCACCCGATAGCTTAAAGTTTGCTTCATCGGACCACACGAATTTGCGCAGAATGCTGTCACCCTCTCGTTCCTCGTTCAGGATGGCTTCGCAAAATTGTAAACGCCGATCCGAGTCATCCTCTAATAAACCATGTATCAATCGTGGCACGTACATTTTCAGTCCTACACGGTGCATCAAACGACCCAACGATCTGCGTTCAATACCCAATTCAGATGACGCCCTGTTTTTCGATTTCTGAGGGCTCTGGGTAAATGCCAGGGCGACCTGCATTGCATTCTCTGGCGTTGTCACGGTGACTGGTCGACCACTCTTCGGCGAGTTGTGGATAGACCCCGTCCACTCAAATTTGTCACGTATCCGGTAAATCGTGAGCCTCGTTGGTGGAGGCGATGCAAATGTTTCTCGCCACTGCTCTCGCACACGTTCACTATTCTCTGTCTTCCAGTACTGTTTCAAAATCCATTTGCACTCCTCGTCCGTTAAATTACCAGCCATCGTTAAATTTCCACTTTACCTGCAAATAATAGATGTATTATAGAAAAAATTACGAAAATAAAAATATTAAAAATAGTAATAATGATTTTAATGAATTAAATGAATTCTAGTATTAAATGAATCCTAGCACCACTATTATAATACTGGTAATACTGGTATAATCCTTACTGTATACCTACTTTTGCAGCCCCCGTATATATATATATATATATATATATATATATATATATGTATGTATGTGTGTAGATATGTATGTATATATATATATATATATATGTTTGTGTGTATGTATGTTATTTATTTATGCGAAAAATGCTCTGTATGAATTGGTCCACAATTAACCCACCCCTTATATCTCCAGTCTAACTATAGAGTAGATCAAGTCTAGCCTAGAGGGGTCAGCCTAGAGATTCCGGAAATGGTCCAGAGCGGGCAGATAAATTGAGGTCCACAGTAGGATTCCTCACCAAATTAGGTTAGGGCAATCTACCTTCACCTTTGTTAAGCTATGAGTTGATGCTGGGTCTTAGGCCACAACGTATGCCTAAGTTGTCTGACCAAGCTTAATTTAATGAATCTATGTAAACCTGGGTTAAAAACACAATTAGTCACTTACTGCTAGTTATTAGAGAGTCTCTTTTCTCCTTTGTTTAATTGTCGAGAGCGTACTTGCTGGTGGGGATCTTTCTTCGGTGTCTGTTCTCGTCCCTTCTCCAGTTGCGTCCTCGCCCCGTTCCTCGTTTTCGTTCTCCTTTGTTCTCCTTTCGCGGGGCTTTTTCCACCAGCGTTGTCTTGGTTTTTTCCTCGGTTGGTTGATCGGTAATGTATATCTATTACCGAGCACGCTCTTGTCACACAGTATATAAATACTAGTGTGGAGAATAACTCTGGTGAGCAACCAATTGGTTTCATCCACCCAGTTATTGACATAAAAGGAATTTAATAATTGTTAGATTAACTACCTACCTACTCAGTGAACCATTTTCGTTACCTCCCAACTACCCACTCATCAGTTTTCCATATACTGGGGGCCCCGGGAGATAAAAATTTTGGTGTCATTGTCACCAATTTTTATGTCTGAGTGTAGACTAGCTAACTATTTGACTGTAAATGCCTGTTAATGTGATTAACAGTGCCTATCCTCACCTTCTCATGGAGAAGGTGTAGCATTTAATTAGAAGAGAAAATATACATCCATAGGATGAAACTGTCTATGGTCTTTACCATAAGAAAAGAAAAATGAAAGTTAGAAGATAAAATTACAATTCCCCAGCATCTATTTTTTGTTGTAAAAATAGTCGCGCCTTTAATGCTGTTTGTCGCTGAGGTCTTGTGTCTGTCAATGTTGTAGTAGGATGCGTTACCACTCCTACTGTCAAAGGAATAGTTACTGGAAGTTCAGTGTCTCCAGTTGTTACTGTCAGTGGAGAAGGTTCTCCAAAGTCCATTGTTTTGGGTCCAGACTCTAAAGGGTACAAAAGAGAAATGTCTCTTGTTGTGTCACCCGTTGAAGTCCTTAATTTGACCACTCTTGTTACCCCGTCTGCCCCTGGTCTGAGTTCTAAACTCTAGCCAGAGGCCAGTATTGTCTTGGAGTACTGTCATGTATGAGAACAAGGTCCCCTACCTTAATTGTGTCAGACCAATCCTTCTTAGTCATTTGTTTATGTCTCTCCCTTAGACCCATCAAGTACTCAGTTTTCCACTGTTTAATGAAATGAGCTTTAACTCTAGTTAAATGTTGTAACTTAGTCTGGAGCTCATCATGTCGTTGAGTCCAGTTTGGGTCTTCTGAAGAGTCTATATTGTAGTCCGGCAGGAGACTAACTTGTTCTCCCCGAATCAAATGATTTGGAGTTAATGGTTCCGGGTCATTAATGTTGTCACTCACATAAGTGAGTGGTCTATTGTTGATGATGTTCTCAATCTCAGCCAGGAGAGTGAGCAACTCAAATAAGTGTATCTGTTTTTTCCAATTGCTTTCTTCAAGCAATTCTTTACTGTTTGTATATTCCTCTCCCAGATAGAACCATACCAAGGAGAGGCAACCGGAATATACTTCCACTTTATGTTTGAATTTTGTATATATAATTGTGTGAGTTCATCGCTTAACAAGTCGTGGATGACTTGTTCACCAGCCTTGAAATATGTAGCATTGTCAGTCCAAACTGTCTTGGGTACTGAATGTCGTGCACAGAATCTCTTAAAGACAGCAACAAAAGATTCTGCTGTAAGGTCCTCCACAACATCCAAATAAACAGCTCGTGAGGCAGCACATGTAAACAGTACAATGTACATTTTTTGTTCAGTGTCACCACCCCTACAGTCAATGCTCCTGTATAGTCAATGCCTACAGTCTCAAAGGGTCTGTTGAGAGTAACTCTCTCCTCTGGCAAAGCAGGAGGATTTGGTTTCCTATAGGGCCTAGCATGAATACGCCTACATGTGACACACTCACTCAGGACTGTTTTAACAGTGATCCTTCCCTTGGGTATCCAATAAGTTTTTCTTAATGTAGTTAGTGTCTGTGGTACCCCCATATGATATACATCATTGTGTGTTTTTCTGATGATTAATGTTGTCAAATAGCTAAATCTAGGTAAAAGGATTGGATGTTTGCTTTTGTATGACAGTTTTGATTTGTCTAATCTCCCTTTACACCTTAGAAGGCCTTCCTCATCTCTGAACAAGTTTAGATCCACAACTACTGATGGTACAGGTTCTTTTGTTTGTTTCCCATTAGTCAAGAATTCTAACTCTTTATTGTACTCTTTTTGTGTGCATGGCCTATCCAGTATTTGGTTGCAACTTCTGTATAATTATGATTGTTTTTATTTAGCTGTTTGTTAATTGTAGTTAAACAGTTGTGAGCAAACCTCAAACAGTAGGCTGTAACCCTGACAAGTTTGTTGAAATCAGAATAAATTTCATAATTAGTGATTGGTTCAACCTTTTCATTTGAAAAGATTAAATTTAATGTCAAGTTAACTTGTTCCACAGGCCATTGGTCTGTATTACAGAGCCACTTAGGTCCCATAAACCAAGTTTTGTTTGACTTCAACAACTTGTAGGATAAACCTCTGGTCAGAAAGTCTGCTGGATTTTGTTTAGTTGGAACATAGTGAAAGTTTACTTGTAGGCTTTCATTAGCTTCAGCTATTTCTTTTAGCCTATTTCTTACAAAGATATTCTTACTATTAATGCTATCATTCCGTATCCAGGCAAGACAAATCTGACTGTCAAGCCAGATGTGGATATAGTTATGTTCACATCATGGTAAGCATCCTTAAGCAATGAAATGGTTTTAATGGCTAATGCAGCAGCCAATAGTTCCAATTGAGGTATGGTTCGGGTAGGTTTGAGAGGTGCAACTTTCCCTTTTGCATAAATTAGATGACTTTCTGTAGGACTTACAAGATACGCACAGCACCCATAAGCTTGTGTGCTTGCATCAGCAAACACATGAAGTCTCTGGGGCTTATCCCTAAACCCACAGCACCTTTGAATTTTAATGTTCTGCACTTTTGTTAAATCAGCAGCTAACTTCTTCCAAGATTTTTGATTTTCATTTGTTATTGGATCATCCCACCCAACATTTGTCCTCCAAATTTCTTGGAGGAGAATCTTTGATTTTATTGTTGAAGGCAGGAATAGACCCATAGGATCAAAAATTTTGGAAGCCTCTGATAATATTTGTCTTTTAGTATTTGCTTCCTCATCAAGTTTAAAACCTTTAGTACAGATTGAATCATGACTGTTAGAAGTTGCATCCAAATACCAGTTCATACCTAAAGTTTTAACTCTGTCTGATGGCTCAGTAAGACCATTATTATCCTTTAAAATCTTTTTGTTTAAATCCTCATCATTTGAAATCCACTCTCTAAGTTCAAAGTTACCTTGTTGCATAATGTTTTGAGAGTGTTCATAGACTTCAGATAATTCAGATTTTGTTGTTGTTGAGCCTATTAGATTGTCTACGTAAAAATGTTCCTTAAGGAAGTTCAATGTTAAAGAGTTATTAAACTGGTTCAAATGATGTCTAATTGTCAATGCTAATAGGCTAGGTGAGCAATTGGCTCCAAACAACACAACATTAAATCTATAGGTTATGAACCCTTTATTCAAATCAAATGGATCCTTGAACCATAAGAACCTAAGTTGGTTCTTGTCATATATTCATTTTTAGATTTATTCTCAAAAATGCCTTTGAAATGTCACTTTGTACGGCATATTTATCTAACCTGAACCTCAGTAAGATCTTCACAAGGTCAGAAATGAGATTAGGACCCTCAATCAGGCAATCATTCAAACTGTGTTTATCACTGTCTTTGAGGCTACAGTTATATTAAAGTTCTGTAATATAGGTGTTCATGTATTACAGTTGGTCACATTTGATTCTACAGTATCAAGTTTTGTCTGTTTGGCTGTAGCTAGTTGGTCTCTGGGAACAGTCTTTGGTTTATCCATCTGGGTCTTATTTTGTATTGTTTGGTCTCTGGCCAAGGGAGGCCATAAGACCCTTGTAATAGTTTTCCCTATGGCCAAGGTAGGCCATAAGACCCTTATTGTTTGGCCCATGGCCAAGGTAGGCCATAAGACCTTTATTGTTTGGCCCATGGCCAAGGTAGGCCATAAGACCTTTATTGTTTGGCCCATGGCCAAGGTAGGCCATAAGACCTTTATTGTTTGGCCCATGGCCAAGGTAGGCCATAAGACCAAGGTTCATTGTTTGGCTGGCCAAGTAGCCATAAGACCAAGGTTCAGTTGTTTGGCTGGCCAAGGTAGCCATAAGACCAAGGTTCATTGTTTGGCTATGGCCAAGTAGCCATAAGACCAAGGTTCAGTGTTTGGGCTATGGCCAAGTAGGCCATAAGACCAAGGTTCAGTGTTTGGGCTATGGCCAAAGTAGGCCATAAGACCAAGGTTCAGTGTTTGGGCTATGGCCAAAGTAGGCCATAAGACCAAGGTTCAGTGTTTGGGCTATGGCCAAAGTAGGCCATAAGACCCTTTTGAGTAACCCATGCAATCCTTGCTTATGTTCAGATAGGTTGAGTGTATTTGTGGCACATGTAAAGAGTACAGTGTATATATACATATATATACACACAGATTGCAAGGAATGCATGTGCCTGTTGAAAAGATCTGTTGAGTGATTCTTCCTTAAAAGAAGAATTGGATGCTTGGAGTTGTATGCATTTTAAATGCTTGTTCACTAATGTTGTTTAACTGGGGATCGTAATGAAATAGAGGACAAGAAGAAATTACCAGAGAAGAGAGATCACAGACAAAACAGTCAAGTTTTAAATTTGGTTTAATCCCCCCCAAGTACTTGTGTCACTCAGGTCTAAGCTTATAAGAGAATGAGACTCCTTAAATGTAAATGTTTCCTAGTTAGGCCCTAGGTTGTAGACCTAATTAGGCTTGATTAGGTTAGGCTTAGGCTTAGGCTAGACCATTTAGCCTAATTCTGCAATTTTTTTAAGTAAGGTTAAGGTTTGTAAATTCCCCACACACGGACCACCAATGCGAAAAATGCTCTGTATGAATTGGTCCACAATTAACCCACCCCTTATATCTCCAGTCTAACTATAGAGTAGATCAAGTCTAGCCTAGAGGGGTCAGCCTAGAGATTCCGGAAATGGTCCAGAGCGGGTAGATAAATTGAGGTCCACAGTAGGATTCCTCACCAAATTAGGTTAGGGCAATCTACCTTCACCTTTGTTAAGCTATGAGTTGATGCTGGGTCTTAGGCCACAATGTAGGCCTAAGTTGTCTGACCCAGCTTAATTTAATGAATCTATGTAAACCTGGGTTAAAAACACAATTAGTCACTTACTGCTAGTTATTAGAGAGTCTCTTTTCTCCTTCCTGTTAATTGTCGAGAGCGTACTTGCTGGTGGGGATCTTTCTTCGGTGTCTGTTCTCGTCCCTTCTCCCGTTGCGTCCTGTCGCCCCGTTCCTCGTTTTCGTTCTCCTTTGTTCTCCTCTTCGCGGGGCTTTTTCCACCAGCGTTGTTGTTTTTTCCTCGGTTGGTTGAGCGGTAATGTATATCTATTACCGAGCACGCTCTTGTCACACAGTATATAAATACTAGTGTGGAGAATAACTCTGGTGAGCAACCAATTGGTTTCATCCACCCAGTTATTGACATAAAAGGAATTTAATAATTGTTAGATTAACTACCTACCTACTCAGTGAACCATTTTCGTTACCTCCCAACTACCCACTCATCAGTTTTCCATATTTATTTTTTTTTCTTTCTGTAACCTATATATAGGCCGTAACCTTTTATGTACTTCAGTGTTCCTGAGGATGTCATTAGACGAAAGCGCTTGAGCACCTTTTTGTGTTTCCTTTCCTTCGTGGTTTTATTCATCATAAATATTTTTCACGTGTTACTTTCGTGAAATAATTTTCATATATATATATATATATATATATCAATTTCTGTCCAGTGGACAGGTTCCTTGTTCTCCGCCCTTCCGCTGGCTCCCTTCCGGGCAACTCGGAACGGGTGTTTCAGCGTCTTAAGACGGTGGGAGTTCCCTGTCGTTATGATATCCGCCCTCTGAAGGATGGGTCTCTTCTTTTGAAGTCCCGTTCTTCGGTGGTGACTGAGTCCCTTCTACAGTTGCAGGATGTTTTGGGTTGCAGAGTTTCTGTGACCCCATCCGCAATTGAATAGCTGTCAGGGCACCATTTTCGCTTCCCGTCTGCTGTCAATCCCGGTTGGCGAGTTGCAGGAGGATCTTGCCTCCCAGGGGGTGACGAAGGTCTTCCGCTTTTCGTCGCGCCGGGAGGGTGCTCTGACCCCGTCCGCTCGTCTGCTCCTGACCTTTGACTCACTTGTGCCTCCGGCCCAGGTGTTCTGGGGCATGGGTGATCGCCGGTCGTGTGAGTTTTCGGTGCGACCGTATGTGCCTGACCCGGTTCGCTGCTTTGGCTGCAACCGGTTCGGCCATGTTAGCTCTGCTTGCCGCCGTGAAGGTAAGCTGTGTGTCCGCTGCGGTGGGCCTGCGCACCCTACCCCGTGCACGAACCCCCCGCTGTGCTCGAACTGCTCGGGGGCCCACCCTTCCTCCTCTCGGGACTGCCCCGTTTTCAAGTTTGAATTCGAGGTGCGGTCCTTAAGGACTACCGAATTCCTTAGTGCGCGGGAGGCGCGCGATAGGGTCCGTGACCGGGAGCCGCGGAGGGGGTTGTCCTATGCTGCGGCCCTTGGCTCCGGCGGGTCCTCTGGCCCCTCCCGTGCTACCCCGGCGCCTACCGGAGTGGTGCCCCCCCTGGAAGTTCCGGGGGTTGGTGGTCCTCCTGGCGCCGCGGGACCTTCTTGTCTCTCTGCCTCACTTTCGGACATCCCATCTGATTCCCTGCCTACAGGTGCCCCTTCTCCCTCTCCGGCCTTGGGGTCTGGATCTTTGCCTACTCGTCTCTCGGGTGGGGAATGTGCTGCCCCGAAGGGGAGGAGGAAGCGTCGCCGTGGTCGGAGTCGGAGTCCTCCAGACCCGATCATGACCGCTGCTCGCCCTGCTTCCCCTTCCTCACCGGAAGGGAAGCGGCGCGCCGCTCCTGGTCCGCTCGGGACTCCCCCTCCTATACGGAGGGCTGGTGAGGTGTCGCCTCTCGGTGCCCCGACTAGTGTCCGGGTGTCGTTGAGGTACACCGCCCCATGACACCCTCGATTACTGACTCGGTTCCTATGGTGGACCCGGTCTAGAGGAGCCTGGCCTTTCTTCATGGAGTCTCTCTCCCTTCGGCTCCTGCTGTGAGTGGTCGGGTCTCTCTCCTGGATCTACCTCTCCCACCTGTGGTGGACCTTTCCTCCCCTCCCCGTCAGCACTTGTCTGGTGTGACGAGCCCTAGAGCATCTGGTTCTTCCCGGCCCCCCTCTGGTGGGGAGTCGGGGGTTTCAGCTGGGCCCGTCTCGTCGTCTCTCCCCCCCTCAGTGGAGCCCCCCTCTAAACTCCCTGTTCCACTTTCTACCTCTCGTTCTACTACCGGTGAAGCAGCTCTGGGGTCGGTGGCCCCTACCCCCCCGTTCGGGGTGAGTCGGGGAAGCCGATTCCGTCCCTGGTTACGGACCATTGAGTTTGCTGCTGAGCTTGGTCCTTGGCTATTTCTCTGCCTTCTCTGCTTTTTATAATGCAACTTCCCCTTACAGTTCCATTTTGCATTGGAACTGTAGGGGGCTTTTAGCTAACTGGGAGAACCTTGCCTCCCTGCTGGAGAGCGAGCGGCCTTCCTGTGTTTGTCTCCAGGAGACTATCCTGGCTGCGCGTGGGCTCCCTCGTCTCTCTGGCTATGTTGGCTTCCCTTGCACCCCGGATGAGCGCACACGCCGGCGGGGTGCAGCGATTTATGTACACCATTCATTACCCTCGCGAGGTGTGCCTCTTCGTACTTCCTTGCAGGCTGTGGCTGTGCGGCTCTTTTTAGATCGCCAGTACACTGCCTGCTCGATTTATATTCCTCCTCATGACCCTCCTTCTCGCGACGCGGTTCGCGAGTTAGTGTTGCAACTGCCTCGACCATTTCTCCTCCTCGGGGACTTTAACAGTCGCGACCCGGCTTGGGGAGATGTCCGGTCGACTAATGTTGCTGGTATGTTGCTCTCCTTAATAGAGGACCTTTCCTTCGCGTGCTTCAATTCCGGCGAACCTACCTACTTCCACGAACCCACGGGTTCATCTACCTGTATTGATCCCTCCTTGGTGTCCCTCGATCCCTTACTCGATTTTTCGTGGAAGGTGTTGGGGGACTCTTATGGCAGTGATCATTACCCAGTCTGTCTTGAGCCGGTCGGACCGCAGCCGGGCGTCTCGTCTCGACCGAGGTGGTGCCTTGCGCGGGCTGACTGGCCATCTTTCAGAGCTCGTTCCGTCATTGTCCGTTCGGTATTGAGCTTTGGCTCTGTGGATGAGAGCTTCGAGTTCTTCGAGCGGGTGGTGATGAGCGTCGCGGAGGACTGTATTCCTCAATCTTCCGGTAACCCGCGGACGCGTAGCGTCCCGTGGTGGACTCCAGCATGTCACCAGGCGGTGTGCGAGAGGAAGAGGGCAACGCGCCGCTTCCACCGCACCCGGCGCACGGACCACTTGATTGAGATGCGGCGGGCGAAGGCTTTCGCCCGCCGGACTCTCAAGTTGGCCCGTCGGGCCTCTTGGCGTGCTTTTGTGTCCGGCATTTCCTCATCTACCCCTTCTGCTGCTGTGTGGCGGAAGGTACGTAGTATCGAGGGGAAGCCAGTCCCTGCTAGTCGCCCTGTCCTTCGGGGGGCGGCTTCCTTTCGGATCCTGCTGCTGTGGCCGATCGGCTGGCCGGTGCTTTTGCTGCGGTTTCCCGTTCGCCTTCAGCTGCGGATCGTCCTTTATCGGAGGTCACGTTCCCGCCCCCTGGGAACGAGCCCTATAACCATCTCTTTACGATGCGGGAACTTCGGGCTGCCTTGGCAACCCGTCGTTCTTCCGCCCCTGGCCCTGATGACATTCCGTATGACTTTATTTGGAATCTGCACCCGATGGCCCTACACTTCTTGCTGGATCTTTTCAACCGGGTGTGGGTTGAGGGGTCGTTCCCTTCCCGTTGGAGGGAGGCGATTGTGGTCCCGATACCTAAGCCAGGGAAGGATCCGGCGGAGGTGGCGGGCTATCGGCCTATTGCCTTGACGTGCTGCTTATGCAAGCTCCTTGAAAAGGGTTCTAGGGCAGATCATACCAGGACAGCTCATACCAGGACAACTCATACCCAGACAACTCATACCCGGACAACTCATACCTAGGACAACTCATACCTAGGACAACTCATACCTAGGACAACTCATACCTAGGACCAGAAAAAAAAAAGAAAAATTAATGAAAACATTTATTTTGTAAAATTAAAAATTAAATTTAAACATTTAGAATTCATGCAAGTTATTAATGAAACATTTTGAAATGAAACATTTATTTTGTAAAATTAAAAATTAAATTTAAACATTTAAAATTCATGCAAGTTATATATATATATATATATATATTATATATTATTATATATATATATATATATATATATATGTGATACACACAGACCGTGCATGGAACAAGGAACTCTTCTGGGATAATTAAATCCACTATAGTCTGAATAAGTAATGGTAAATGAAAAATACCATAGTTTTTCTTTTTCATGATGCAAGCCCGACGTGGGCAACGGGTCTCTCGCAAAGAGGTCCCATAGATATAGCTTCCCTCACCAGCTATCTGCAAAGCAGACAGGATCCAGCTTTGGGACATGGATCTAGGGTTTAAAGCAGCCTAGCCCCACTACATTTAGAACCTCAATATAAGTAAAAGACTCGTTGCATTCACGTCGGATTGAATAAATCAAAGAAAAAGGGGCAACGAGTCTTTTACTTATATTGAGGTTCTAAATGTAGTGGGGCTAGGCTGCTTTAAACCCTAGATCCATGTCCCAAAGCTGGATCCTGTCTGCTTTGCAGATAACTGGTGAGGGAAGCTATATTTATGGGACCTCTTTGCGAGAGACCCGTTGCCCACGTCGGGCTTGCATCATGAAAAAGAAAAACTATGGTATTTGTCATTTACCATTACTTATTCGGACTATAGTGGATTTAATTATCCCAGAAGAGTTCCTTGTTCCATGCACGGTCTGTGTGTATCATAAAAAACTCAGGGAACCATTGGGTTCATTGAATGCCCAGTTAGGTCAACTGTACGCCCTTGACGATTGGTTAGGTTTAGTCGTGATATTTTCGTTAAAACTAACGAAAACATCACGACTAAACCTAACCAATCGTCAAGGGCGTACAGTTGACCTAACCGGGCATTCAAATTTTATCTTATGTAAATAATGGTTCTCTATTTATTATATGTTTGCAATAAATAATAAATTTGTTGTTATTGTTTTCTTATCTTATTTTGGTTAATTTGCAGAGTTTAAACTTTCGGGGTGGATATACAGTAGATGAAAAGATCAACATTGGGGTGGTAATTGTTGAAGAGAGTATGAGTTGTCCTAGGTATGAGTTGTCCTAGGTATGAGTTGTCCTAGGTATGAGTTGTCCTAGGTATGAGTTGTCCTAGGTATGAGTTGTCCGGGTCTGAGTTGTCCGGGTATGTGTTGTCCTGGTATGAGCTGTCCGGTCACGCTTGAAAAGATGGTGGCCGTCCGACTTTCCTTTACACTGGAGTCGCTTGGGTTATACCCCCCGACCCAGTATGGCTTTCGTCGATTTCGGGGTACTCTGGACCCCCTTCTCCTCCTTGGCCATGATGTACGGGAGGCCTTTTCCCGCCGGAATCTTGTTCTGGCCGTCTTTTTCGACGTCCAAAAGGCCTATGACACGACCCGTCGCGTCGGGGAGTTGTCATGGACCGTTTGAAGTCTCTTGGTTTTGTGGGCTTTTTGCCCACGTTTCTTCGCAACTTCCTCTGCCGTCGCACTTTCCGCGTCCGTAATGGGGCGGCCCTATCTGACCTGTATGTTCAGGAGGAGGGGGTGCCCCAGGGGTGTGTTTTGAGCGTCTCCTGCTTCAATCTGGTTATGCGCTACCGGGAGCTCTTCCGCCCTCGGTGCGCTGTTCCATCTACGCAGATGATCTGGCTGTCTATGCCGCGGGGACGAATCCCCCCCTCGTGGAGAGGCAAGTCCAACTCGCGGTCAATCGGGTTGAACGCTGGGCGTCGTCGGTGGGCCTTACGCTGTCTTCCCCGAAGACTTCGTGTGTGGCCTTCCTTCCGTCGAGGAGACGGGGATCCGGCGCCATCCCGGCCTTTAACCTTACACTCGGGGGTCAGCCTCTGGCCCTCGTTCCATCAGTACGCTTCTTGGGTATGGTTTTCGACAGCCGTTTGAGCTGGGTTCCCCACCTTCGCCGGCTGCGCGAGTCCGCGAGACGTACCCTGGATTTGCTGGGACACCTGTCGCATACTACATGGGGCGCGGATAGGCGGACACTCCTCCGTTTGTACGTGTCCCTGGTACAGTCCAAATTAGACTATGGGAGTGTGGTGTATAGCTCCGCCTCCCGCACGGCCCTTCGGATACTGGATCCGGTCCTCTCTAGAGGACTGCGCATGTCATCTGGCGCCTTCCGCTCCTCTCCGGTTGATAGTCTGCAGGTTGAGTGCGACATCCCTCCCTTGGAGGATCGGAGGTCGTTCCTCATTGCTAAGCACTATCTCCGGATCCTCCGTCTTCCCACCTCTCCTCTGTTCCAGGTGGTTGAGAGGGCGTTCTGACGGGATGGGGGTTGGTATTTCACCGACACGGTGACCTCCCTCCTCGATGGTATGGGCACTCCTCCTCCATCCGTTATACCGGTCTCTTTCAGGGGTGTTGCACCTTGGGAGAGCACCCCTGTTGCGTGCTGTAGGGCGTTGCGCCCCGTTCGCAGGGCTGATTCTGACTCTGCCTTACTTCGGTCTCTGTTCCTTCAGCATGCGGCGTGTCACTCTGCATGTGTTGCGGTCTTCACAGATGGCTCGAGGTCGTCGGGGGCGTTGGGGCCGCGGCTGTTCCCCAGTCGTTTGCCCTTGCTCCCCGATGTACCCGTCTCCCTGATGAGGCTTCCGTTTTCACGGCGGAGCTCTATGCCATTCTGAGCGCTCTGGAGGTGGTGCGGGAGCATCCGGATGGGTCGTTTGTCATCTATTTGGATTCCCGCAGTGCCCTGGATGGCCTGGAGTGTTTTGACCCTGTCCACCCACTGGTCCGACGAATCCAGCTACTGTGCCATATCCTTGTCACTTCTGGTGGCAAGGAGGTGGTATTTTGCTGGGTTCCTGCACATGTTAACGTGGCTGGAAATGAGGCTGCCGATCGAGCTGCCCGTTCCGCGTGCCGACTACAGGTTTCACCCGTGTCCCTCCCCTTTTCCGATTATATCCCTGGCTTTCGTAGGTTTTTGCGCTCCCGGTGGCAGAGTCGCTGGGATGGCGCTACAAATAACAAACTCTGCAAGATTAAACCCAAATTGGGATGTTGGGCCTCTTCCTTCCATCGGTCGCGCCATAAGGAGGTGGCTTTGGCCCGCCTCCGTATTGGCCACACCCACCTGACCCATGGCTATTTGATGGCCGGGTATCGGGTGCCCCGATGTCCCGATTGTAACATCTTACTCACAATTGCCCACCTGCTGGTGGAGTGTCCGCTTTACTCTGCGCTGCGCGCAGAGTATTTTCCCTTTTTGGAGAGCGTCGGGCCTTGTGATAGGCTTGGCGCTATTCTATCGGAAGGTCCCTACTTTTCGGTAACCGGGTTGTTCTCCTTCCTCCTTCGCTCCCGACTTCTTTACCGGTTGTGACTTTTTTTTTTTTTTTTCCCCCTTCCTCCTCCCCGTCTATTGTTCACTTCCGTTCGCTGTTTCATAGTCTTCGTCCTGTGTTCGCTCTGCTATCCACCTTTCTTTTGGTGGCCATGAGCGGTCATACAAAAAATATATATATATATATATTATATATATATATTATATATATATATATATATATATATATATATATATATATATATAAAACCTCTCAACCTTTCAGATTTTCCGTGTCATGATTTCTCATTTCACAGAGGTCAGACTTGCTGCTCCTCTTGAGTTGGCCTGGTGAAGTAAAGAGTTGGTTTCTTGCGGTCTCCACCTTATATAGTACTCCCGGCTCATTTGGGATTGTTCTGAGCCAGGCGTCTAGTCTTCTTTTGAAGATATCCACCGCTACACCACTCTTGTTCCTTAGTTCATTAGGCAGCTGGTTGAACAGTCTTGGTCCTCTCACAACAAAACTATTTTCCTTTAGGGCTAAGGATGTTCCCTGTCTAGTCTTTAATTTGGGAACTACATATTCTTCCTTTCCTACTTTTCACTGTTGTTTGAGTGGTTATAGGGTTCAACGTAAAATTAGGGACTAGTTCCTCCATTATTTCCCAAGTGTAAATAATGGTGTATCTATCTATCTCCTTCATTCCAGCGAAAATAAATTTAATTCACGTAACCTTTATCAGTAATTTAGTTCTTTGCATTCATTGACTTTGGCTGTAAAGCTTCTCTAAATCCCTTCCAGTTGACTAATGTCTTCTTTTCTCTCTGGGGATGTTAAGACCGAGCAATATTCGAACTTGGGTATGATCAGTGTTTTCAAAAGAGGGATCATTATATTCCTATCCCTTCTTTTGAAGGTTCTCAGTATCTGTCCAGTTATTATTTTTGCTTTGTTTGCTGCTATCTTATTTTATGTTTCAAATTTCGCGTCATCAGTCATTACAACTCCTAAATCTTTTGTTTCAGAGTTTCTCTGAATTTCCTGTCCATTTTGGGTATAGTATTCCATTGATTTTAGGTCCTCCCTTCTTCCGTACCTCAATAGTTGAAATTTCTCTGTTAAATTTGTTCATCCTATATCCTCTGGGTTTCTTATTTTTCTACCAATTTTTGTGTCATTGGCAAAGGATGTTACTGTGCTGTCAGTGATAACTTCCTCACCAGTATCAGTTGAGATGATTATGAAGAGTAATGGAGCTAATACTGTTCTTTGTGGTCCTGAGCTAAGGGCCTCTGACTCTGAAGAAGATATTCCTTGAATTGTAACGACTTGCTACCGCTCACTGAGGAAATTACATATCCATTTTCTTAATATTCCCAAATATTTCAGGCAGGCAGCGCGCAGCTAACGCAGCTGTTCATCATTCCATACAATAAAATTGTTTGGTAGATAAATGGGTACCCTAAGCAGCCTAGTGGTTAAGACGCTGGGTTGCTGATCGGGAGGTCGTGAGAGTGAGTTCGGGTGAGGACTGTAATTTCTGACCGCCCGTGGTAGGTCGTGGTTCGGATTCCACGTTAAGCAGTAGGTCTAAGGTGGAGTAACAAGCTTGACCGTTAGAATGAACAATTTGGGCAGAAGTAAAACCAAAGTGTACAAGGTTTATACTTGTGTATATATGTGTATATATATGGGATGAATTTCACAATTAAACACATGAAATGAATGAATGCTGCAAATCCACAAGGAAAAGAAAAACGATTCCAAGGCCTTTCGTGTATTCAGAGCTACACCTCGTCATTCCCTGACGAGGTGTAGCTCTGAATACACGAAAGGCCTTGGAATCGTTTTTCTTTTCCTTGTAGGTTTGCAGCATATATATATATATATATATATATTATATATATATATATATATATATAGGAAGGAGGGCCAAGGGCGAATGACCCCCCCTCCCCTTATAGAGGAAGAAGAGCTGAAATCAAGGCCCAGGTTCTACGAGACGCCTGGACACTCTACGTTTGAAAGATTAGAGGTGACAGGAGGGAAGATGGATTGAGGAAGATTGTTCCAGAGTTGACTGGTTGCGTGGATGAAAGATTGAAAATACCGACTAACCCTTACGTTAGAAAGTTGTACAGAAAAGGAATGAGAATGTGTAGAAAATATGGTACTGCGTGCTTTCTTTAGAGGAGGCATGCAGTTAGAGAGTTCAGAAGAGTAGTGTCCGTTATAATAGCGATAGTAAAGAGAGAGTGAGGCAACATTGCGGCGAAGAGAGAGGGATCAAGGACAGTCAGTAAGAGGCGGGAAATTGATGAGACGAAAAGCCTCTGATTCCACACGGTTAAGTAGAGCTGTGTGGGTTCAACAAGCCCACTCATGAGAAGCGTACTTCATACAGGGTTGGAGTGTGTATATATATATATATATATATATATACACTTTTCAGCTGGTCCGAACGATGATTCCTCATTTCACTGGTCAGGTTTTTTGCCTCTCCTCTCGAGTTGACTTGGTGAAGGTAGGGAGGAAGGGTGAAGGAAGGAAGGGATTTGGTTTCTTGTGCTCTCCACTTCTCAGAACCAGGTTCTCTTGGTTCATCTGGTATTGTTCTGAGCCAGGCATCTGGTCTTCTTTTGAAGATTTCCGCCACTACACCAGTCGTGTTTTGTAGTTCTTTGGGCAGCTGGTTGAACAGTCTTAGCTCTCCGAAAACAAAACTATTTTTCTTCAGGGTTGAAGATGTTCCTGTCTAGCCTTTAGTTTGGGAACGCGACACGTTCTTCCTTTCCTACTTTCCACCACTGTTGTTTGAGTGGTTATAGGGTTCACAGTAAGATTAGGGACTAATTTCTCTATGATTTTCTAATTGTACCTCTATCTTCTTTCCAGCGAATATAAATTTAATTCACGTAACCTTTCCCAGTAATTTTGTTCTTTGCATCTACTGATCTTGGCTGTGAAGCTTCTTTGAATCCCTTCCTGTAGACTAACGTCTTATTTTTTATGTGAAGATGTTAAGACTCACTCAAACTTGGGTGTGATCAGTGTTTTCAACAAAGGAATAATTAGATTCCTGTCCCTTCTTTTAAAGGTTCTCAGTATCTGTCCAGTTATTATTTTTGCTTTGTTTGCTGCTATCTTATTTTACGTTTCAAATTTCGCGTCGTCAGTCATCATAACTCCTAGAGTTTAGAGTTTCTCTGAATTTCCTGTCCATTTGGGGTATAGTATTCCATGGACTTTAGGTCCTCCCTTCTTCCTTTATCTTAGTAGCTGAGATTTCTCAGGCTTAAATTTCATATTGTTCCTTTCTGACCAATTGTACATTCTGTTTGTATAGATTCTATAGCCTTTGTGTTTCTTATTTTTCTATTCGTTTTTGTCATCAACAAAAGATGTTTGTATGCTGTTGGGTTTTGCTGATTCTCATTTCTTGAGTCTTTTTATTTTTAAATTCATGTATTTTTTCTCTTTCCAGCCACTCAGCTTAGGCAGCCTCTAGTTAAGAGTGTTAATTAAGTCAATCTAGTCAAGCATAGGCAGATACTGTAATTAATGCAAAAGTGCTCAAATCAGTATAATAAGGTATCTTGCTAGAAACAGCTCTGGAGCTAGTGTTAAAACCTAGTCCGATATTTAGCCCTGATAATCCCTGTTAAACTTAAGAAAAGGCGAGATCATAGTCCATTACTGAAGCCAGAAGGTATATTTTTGAAGTTTAGCACTTAGGATCCAGAACTCAGTGCTCCTTCGAGGCAGACAATCTAGTATTGTGCATTTGATTCCAAATTACTTGAAGCATTGAAAGTGTGCACCCTTTTCTTGCAGCTTTAGCTTATAAACCTTTAATTAAGCTATTGCATGTGAATTCATTAAGTGCCTGTACTTGTTGCTTTGTCCAAATAAATTAAGAAATAAACAAGAGAAAAATTCCAGTGAATATAATAGTCAAAATCTAGAAAGTTAAGACTCCAAAGTTTAAGATCAAGTTATTTAGAATTCTAGTGTTTTGTACATAAATCATCTTTATGCTCATTATCATAACTAACCTTATTAACCCCTTCACTACGATGACGAGTACGCGTTCGTCATGGTTCCTCCTGTGACCGCTACGATGACGAGTATGCGTTCGTCATGACTAATGTTGGTTATTCAGAAGCAAATATTTCTCATAGTGCGCTGCAAAGCTTCTTGTTTGATATTCATAGTATGGGCTGGGAGTTGATGATGTCATTATGAAAGAACCAACGTGACGCAAGTCGTTCAGAAAGGGTTAACCCATCATCATTTAAGATTAAAGTTTCTTATTGTCTGGAACCTCCAGAATAAATGGTAAATAATTGCCGTTAAGGTTTTTGTTCGAGTCTAGAAATGGGAGGTTTCAAGTTGTTCTATTAAATGAAGTTGTAAATAAAACTGAAAAACTCAATTTTCTAATTTGCTTTCTATAAATCATTAAATATAAGTCATGGTACATGATGGGAAGATCAGTTCCACATTTGTTCATCATGGAGAATAAGACTAGATAAAAAGTCATACACTGGAATAATGTTTACTAAATTTGGTGATATTTTCAAGTCAAGCGAAAATTCTTGAATTAATTTTCAGTAGCATAGGTCTTGCCTGTACTGTGCTTCTTGTTCTTGCTCATTCATGTTTATCCTGAAGTTCTTTCTCTTCCTTTTTCTGCCTGAACACCTTTTTCTTGCACCCACTCCTTAACATTCCAGCATATACTGTTTGCTTTCCATTGCTTGAATGCACGGTAGTGGTCCTGCTCTTCCTGCTTGACATTTTTGTGAATGGTCCTTGCTCACTTGATGTCCAGTGCACTGCTTGGGAAAATTTTTTTAGTACAGCTTCATCTCCCGCCTTCCAGTCTACTCAATTTGCATGCACTTTGTGGCCAGCAAGTAGAATTGGATTCCTACCATAGGAATAACTGCTTCCAGAGTCAAATCCATGTGGGTTCTCTAGTTTTGCCACAACAATGCTATCACTGGTAACTTTATTATCTATATTAGTCAATGTGATTATGAATACAGGGTGTCTCAGAAGGGGCGCACGATAGGCTAATATAGCTTTATTTAATTTAATTCTGAGACATGTATAATAGTAATGGAGCTAATACTGTTCCTTATGGGACTGATCTACGGACTTCTGACTGATGAAGATATTCCTTGGACTGTAATGACTTGCTTTCGCTCACTAAGGAAAATATATATCCATTTTACTAATTTTCCTGCTATTCCCAAGTATTTCAGTTTGTATGTACTATGATTCCATAGTCACATTTGTCGAACCAACTGGAGCCTTATGCGCCATTAGCGAACTGCTATAGAAATGGTGTCTTCGAGCTCATTCCATGCTGTGAAAATGCAATCTTAGAGTTGATTGACATTTTGAATATTTTGTCTGTAAATTTTGTCACCTAAACGTCCCCAGTGGGACAAAAGACTACAGTTAGTCATGATAATAACAGAGGACATGTTGAACACTCGCTGCATTAATGTTTTATTAATTTGTTTTGTCCATTGTAAACTTCTTTAATGTACAGCTAAATCTCTAATTACCCTCATTGTCAACTTTATTTTTTAACAATTATTGTTCAAGGTAAATTTATAAAGAGACTACTCATCCGATTTAAATTGCCTCTCATGTTAAGGACAATATAAAGGACAAATGCTTCTAACTCGGGGTTTAAGGCAAGATAAGCATCTAGTCTCTTTTTAAAGTATTCGACCAAATTACTTTGAATTTCGTTGGCTGGCAACTCATCCCACAAATGCTCGCAAAAATGCTTAGCTTCGTTAGAATTAAAATGTTTATCCACTAATTTCAGACCATTACCGCGAGTTCTACCTGCATTTCTGCTAAGGTGAAATATTTTTCGGCGTCACCGTTATCAAAACCTTTAATAATTTTAAACACTTGAATTAAATCTCCTCGAATCCGCCATTTTACAAGTAAGAATAAGTTTAATGTTTATAAACAGGCAGTGTTTCTATGCCTGGGAATCATCTTAGTGGCCCGTCACTGCACTCTCTCCATTCTGTTTGTCTTGTAAATATGGGGACTAGAACTAAACGCAGTATTCTAAGGGGGGCGTAATAAGGAATTATATAATGTTAGCATTTTTTCTCTGATTTAATTTAAATGATCTACCAATAGATCCCCAAGACTGTACTTTTCTAACCGATTAGATACATTGCTTACTCGGTTTAAGAGTGTCGGCAACAATAGTACCTAAATTTTTCTCTTTCGTAATACTCGTTAGTCTTGTCCCGCATAAAATACTTTGGTACTTACATATTAACAGGGGGGGGCCACCACATATTGATTTTTTTCAGAAAATTGTATAAAAAAAATATTTAAAAAAATATTGCTATTTAAAAAATATGATGTATTAGAAATTTTCAACGAACGAAAATATTACAACTTAACCTAACCAATCATCAATATGTGGTGGCCCCCCGTTAATACGTAAGTACCAATACTTTTTATGAATACAGGGAGAACTGCATATTGCATATTGTTTCTACTAATTTGCAATGTTTTACATTTATCTATATTAAAGTTTATTTGCCAAATTTTCGCCCGCCCACTTGAATAACTTAAATATTTTCTTGAATCTGTAAACTTTCTGCGGCTGATTTCATTCATCCTCCAAAATTGGTATAATTGCAAATTTTTAAATTATACTGTTACTACTGTCGATGCCATTGATATAAATAATAAAAAGGGCTGGTCCTAGTCAGAACTAATCCCTGAGGCACGCCGCTAGTTACACTCCTCCAGTTAGACGCTTTGCCATTAATGACCACTCTTTATTTACGTCCGGGCTATGTCGTAGCCAATGTCGTAACACCGCTTCCCGTTGATCAGCGAAGTTAAGCGACATTGGCTCTGGGTAGTAGTTGGATGAGAGACCGTCCTCCGTGTTCAGACTATGTAGCGACCCGTGGTTCGGATCCTACGTAAAGCTGTAGGTCCCCTCCGTCATATGACCTCAGATGTTGCGAAGGAGATTAAATGAAACCAATAATAATTATTATTGTTGTTTAAGTCCGCTAAGCCAATTTTCAATTCATTTCAGATCATAATCAATTCTGTGAGACTGAAGTTTAACTTACAATCTCCTTTATTTCGATTTTTAAAGGGCATTTTTATTAAATGCCCTTTAAAAATCGAAATAAAGAACATTTACGGTTTTACTCTCGTCTTATATATTTACAATATCATTAAAACAGTCGAGCAAATTAGGAAGACAAGAACGACGTCGAAAATTGTGATGAGAATCTTTAATTAAATTATTAATTTCTTCGTGATTAACTATTTTGTCCTGAACGATCGTCTCCATAAGCTTACCAGCTATTTAAGCCAGACTAATTGGACGATAGTTTCCAAGAAACGATTGGTCTCCTTTTTAAAATATTGGGAGCAATGTTGAGATGGTGTGGTTAAGACCCCAAATTTAGTGGGAACTTCCACAGTTAGGAAGGATTCCTGAGAGCTCCCATACCCCTCAGTAGGGCCTGGGAGGTTTCAGTAATCCACATTGGGCAAGAGCTTTCTTGGAAAGCCAGGCCTTCAGAGTTACTAAAAGTATTTTTCTTCTCTTTTTAATTGATTATAACAGATTTGAAATTCTCTCATTATAGAGAATAATCAGAAACTTGAGGCAATCATATGCCCATTTCTAGAGACGGGAAAGCATCTCACTTCTCCTTGATGGTGTGGTAGGTGATCCTATAGTCTTGTTTTTATCATTGGTGTTGTGTATTGCTTAATCATTAACTATAAGGACTATGTCTAACATATTTGGATCACTTAAAATTATCATGTAAATATCAATCATTTTTGAATGCCTGATTTCCTTTATAAAGACCTTGTTAAAAAACCTAACTTCAGTTATCAATATGCATCACAATGGATTTTGAGCTTTCTCAGGCTGTGAACTAAATTGTACCTTGAACTGCCTTATGAGCAACATATTAATGCAAACACCTATCCCAAAATTTTAGAACCTTAATAATTATTGCCGTTAATTTTGCTCCCTTTTCTGGCATCATTGCACTCATGGATTCCTGTGGGTCCACTGATGACATTGTTCGGGGGATAATCCCTAAATGTTTGTTGGTTTTTTCTCTTTATCAGGGATTTGTTTTTGGCTGGGACATTTGCTTATTGAAATGAATTTGGACAAAACTTTTTCTCCCCCAATACCTGCACAAATGCTGAAGCCAGAGTTCACACATGTTCTTTTTGTAATAAACATTGCTTTTGTTTGCACTGATTGAGCCAAGAATACCTTTAATGATTGTGATATGAAGGATAGTGTGTGTATGGAGTATAAAATGACACATCTGGGACTTATCAGGTTTATACAATTTGGGTAAACACTCATTAACTTTGCCCTAGTGACTAATATTCTGGGTTTTTTTTTGTATTAGTTATGTAAGTTCCTTTTATTCAGTAACTCTTGTCTCCTGTAATGCCGGAAAAGGAGACTCAATTCAGGCTATTTCACTAACAACTGAACACTGAAAATGCAATAAGAAATATAATAACAGATAATTAATACAAATAGACATAACAATACTTACATTTTAGCGTTACAGTATAGTTTTGAAAAAACTATATAGGGCTATGGGTTGATTGCCTGTGCCCTCATCCGTTGGAAATTTCCAGCAGATTTCAGTGGAGGGTTACCGACAAAAGCCCTATGCCTTTTCGTTAGAGAGTTATAAATATGTAGGTTGTTAAAGGACCGTTTTATATTTAAGTGATTACGGTAATTTTAGCGCCCGGATTGGCGAAACCTTATGTTAATGAAAACTGAAATTGCCTCACCTTATTTTTGCTGGGTCCTTTGTTTGCTTCGATGTAGGGCGTTACGATCATTTTTGGTGTAGGGCCGCCACGATGGAGTTACGCGGCGAATTTACTTAAGGTAATTAATATAGGCAGTCACTATATAAACCCCTGAAGGAATAGGCCTATCCTTTTATAGTCTTAGGTTTTATATTATAAGGAATTCACTCAGGACTCTAGGGGGACAAAGACATCCTCCGCGTTTAAAGCTTTGCTGTAACATAAACAGCCCTGAGAGCCGTTCCTTGGTTCTGGTGTATTATTTGCCGAACTAGCAAAATTTTTGTTTGGGCTACTCCTTTGGTAGACTAAACAATAAATTGGGTTTTCTTGTTGCTATGTGAGGCTGATTCATACATACAGGTTCTTTGTACGTATGGCAATTCAATTATTTCATTCCCAATAGGCTATGTCGCCAATCCCGAGGCAATTTTGTATAGATATTTAATTCAATTAATAATTTATATTTAATTATGAAATAAATGTACCACATATGATACCATGTTGTGAGTGCGTATAGTTTTTCCATAATAGTATTAAACAAGTTAATATTAGGCAACAAGTGCGCATAATTCAAAATTAAGGTACGTATAACATAGCAGATAAGTATAATTAAAATTACATATAAGGCAATAGAAATACAAAAGCGGCCATGACAAGGCAATGTAGAACAGCATATATTATAAGTAAATAAGTACTACTAGCTAAGTAATTGCTACTATACCTTATATAGACCCGTAGGCGCTACGCAAGCTTAATAACACAACACAACCATGAACGAAATAACACCACCACGAATGATTCAGATTTATAACCTGGGACAAAATGACCTGAAAAGACAAAGGAATTATGTCATCTCCTTTGTGTGGTATTGGGCTGGTGACGGCCAATAATTTAATGACTTTATTTTATGTTGACATTTTTGTGTGTGGTATGGGACTAATGTTGTTTGGTTTCGTTTGGTTTGTAGTAATATTTTGTTTTGCCGAGTGCTTAGTTGGTTCTGAATGCACATTGGTGTACGATCAATAAAATTGTTCATATTTTCTTTAGTTACCTGTAAAAACTTGCCTGCTGATTAAATTGGGCAAAGGAGGCTGTACTTTTCTTAAATCCTGCCACCATAAGCAGAGGAGTAAGTCTTTAAAAGAGGCAGACTGGCTATGCCCCAGAGATCGTAAAGATGAAAACTCAGTTTCAAATTAATAGGAGCCGTCTGTCTGACAGCCGCAAATCTAAAGCATTTGATCGTGTTAATCATAACAAATTATTATTCATGAAACTTGTATATCGTAATGTACCTGGTTACTTGGTCAGTATATTAATATTCTGGTATAATCACCAGACAATGATTCTAAGATGCCATTCTCTGTGACCAATGGTGTCAGGCAGGGAGGGATACTATCCCCCACTTATTCAATGTTTATATGGATAATCTATCTGTTGTGCTGAACACTGTAAAATAAGCTGCTATACTGCTACAATGATTGTTAATCATCTGATGTATGCAGATGATCTAGTTCTTATTTCTCCATCTGTGAAAGGGCTCAGCACACTTTTGAAGGTGTATGAAAGGTATGGGAAGGATAACGACATAAAATATAATCTTGATAAAAGTCATGTTATGATTATGAGGACCAAGGCCTACGAGTATATAAAATTTCCTGAATTTCAATTGAATGGTATGGTGCTGTCAGAAGTAAAGTGACCATATTTTTAGGAGCAAAAAGGTGGGACATTTTTCTATTTTTGGAGTTATAAACTAAAATGACTATATTTTCAGGAGCTAAAAGCGGGACACCTCTCTACCTCATATATATATATATATATATATATATATATATATATATATATTATAGTATATAGTATATATATATCCGAGAATTATCTGTACAATTTTTGACTGTTATTAAAAGTCAACCATGAAGTGTAGAAATTTCAGTGTTGTCCCATTTTACAGAGAATCTCATTAAGTTTTTTCTGATACCACGTTGTGACAAGTTTTTTAGAAATGTACGCGGGTGACAGACATTGATGATTTAAAAGCAAGAATCACAGCTGCTATTGAGCGAATTGATGTGGATATGCTGCAGCGTACATGGCAACATTTGGAGTATCGATTGGATGTTTTGCGAATCACTAATGGTGCACATATCGAATGTTTGTAACAACGTTACTTTAATAAAAGAAACTTTTGAAAATACAGATTCTAAATAATCTTGTTTAAGAATTTTACGTGTGTTATCAAGAATTTTATTAAAAGATGAAATTGTACAGATAATGTTCGGACACACTGGAATTTCTAAAAAACTTGTCAAAACTTGGTATCAGAAAAAACTTAATGAGATTCTCTGTAAAATGGGCCAACACTGGAATTTCTACACTTCATGGTTGACTTTTAATAACAGCCAAAAATTGTACAGATAATTCTCGGACACCCTGTATATATATATATATATATATACACATTTCAACTGCAAAGAACACGTAGTATATATATATATATATATATATATATATTATATATATATATATATATTATATATATATATATATGAGGTAAAGAGGTGTCCCGCTTTTGGCTCATATATATATATATATATACAGGGCGTCCCAAAAAATGTATACACACTTTAACAGCTGATAGCTCAATTGATGTTTCTTTCTTTCCAAGTTAAACCCATTAGAATTAATAATGGCAGTCAGACTAAGCTTTGAACAAAGGAAATTCATTCTAAATGCTACTGGAAGTGTGAAAACGCAGTTGAAGTGCAAAGACAGTTTAGGAGGGAGTTTCAAACAGATCCACCAACGCGACTTACCATCACTCGAATTAGAGATAAGTTTGAAGCCGATGGAACTGTTCAGAATGTCCACATGAAGCGTTCCGGAAGACCACGGACATCGACAAGCCCCACAAAGCAAGAAAGAGTACTGGAAACGTATCACCAAAGTTCAAGAAAATCTGTGCTGCAAGCGAGTCGTGAGGTAGGAATTTCAGAATCGTCTGTCCAACGCATTTTGAAGCGCTGTCAATGGAAAAGTTACATTCCAAGATTAATCCATGCTATTAATGAAGATGATCCGGACCGAAGAGTGGAGTATTGCGAGTGGTACTTGGCACGATGTGGATGTGGATTGGACGAAGGGGTTTCGTAGAATACCCTCCGCGTTCACCAGACCTCACACCACTAGACTTTTTTTTATGGGGATACTTAAAAGACAAAGTCTACGCTATAAAACCTGCAACAGTCGCTGAATTGAGAGCAGCCATTGAACGAGAATGCACACAAATACAAACGAAATGTTTCGTGATGTTTGCGATTCCATTGCTTCGCGTTATCAGCAGTGCCTGGACCAGAACGGACGTCAGTTTGAAAACAGACGTTGACAAAACAATTAAATAATGTCTGTAGATTCTATTACATTTTGAAAATGAAATGTATTTTAATAAACACTGCCTTTATAATTATTTAAAGTGTGTATACATTTTTTTGGGACGCCCTGTGTATATATATATATATATATATATATATATATATATATATATATATATATATATATATATATATATATATATATATATATATATATATATAACTAATATTACTTCACTGCTTGTATTTTTCTCTTGAGTATATAATTATGAAAAAAATTAACTCAACTGAGAATGGCTTATATCTATGACAGTATGACATACCAATACACAATATTATCGTACTTGCTTTTCAGTTCCTGTACTTTTCAGTAGATGAAATCTTCTGAAGTAACTCTGGAGTTGATTTCAACATAGTGTAGAACTCCATACAGGTTTGATTGAAGTTTATTTTAGTTAAAAGTAAAGCTTTTAGAGTTGAGACTTTCAGTTGTGCTTTCTCGGATGTCCACGTCTTATTCATTTGAGAGAAAGTACGTTCAGTCGAAGCATTAGTTCCTGGAAGACAGTATGAACTGAACTAATGCTGACATTCGTTGATGATTGACATCTCTGGCCTTAAAATGAGTGAATACTTCCACCCAGCGCTGGTCTGTTGATAATTTAGATGCATTCCACTCTGCTACTTTCTCATCACTAATGTACTTTGCAAAACACGTGAACTCGTCAAATAATTCAGTGTCAAATTTGGGGTCAAATAGTTGTTTTTCAGCAGCAAAATCCATTGTTTTCTCAACAACTGACCACTTTGGAACTTGTTTTAATAAAGCCCACTGCATACACACAACGTTTGGCAAGTGACCCGACCACTGATCCAAGTACTTAACACATGTGTCATAAAACTCAACTAATATTTTCTTTACAGATAAGGTATCACTAGAATCAATCAACCCATCTTGTTCAAGTTTGTTTACAAGACTCCTGACTGAGAGTGGCACAAACACATTATCTTTCTTTGATTGCAAATTATCCTTCAGATCAGAAATTGCACTCATCACTTCCACAACTGATATATGTTCACCCTCAATCTTTAAAACCACTTGGTGAAAGGTGGCTGCTTGACAGTGCACAAAGTTGAGCCAGATCTCTGATTGTGGGTTTTCAAAAAAGTTTTTCAGTATCACTGGACACTTGCTTTGGCTCAGAAAGTATGATCTTAGACCAGGAAACAACTTGAGTATTCTTTCAACTGCAGGCATTAATGCCAACCACCTTGTTTTACTATATCCCAGTAACTGTTTATATTCAATGTCCACAAAATCACAAAACTCTTTCAGCTCTTCTACTCGAACAGTATAGATGTAGAAATATGAATATATTTTTACAACCACTGTTTCCACATCATTTCGCAGACAGTCACTGGCAGACTGAACAGCATTATGTACAATATGTGCAAAACAACCAATCCCAATTAGTTATCTACCAATGTAGTCATTTAGCTTCCTGAAAATGTTATTCACTCCTTTTCTTGCAGCACCACCAAAATTACAGTTAGTGTTATCACCACAGAAAGCAACTAATTTACTGCCCAGGTCATGCTCTTCAATAATATCAGTTAAATATTTCACCACAATATCTGAGATTTAAAGTCAATAAGCTTCACTTGAGCACCTTCATGTGGCTGAAAGAAGCGAATTAAAACAGGAAACAGCTTGATGTTTCCATGGTTGCTTGCATCAGTTAGCAATGTTATGCAATGAACATCCTTTGTTTTTTTAATTCTGTTTCAGCATATGGTGCAAATACATTTGAAACAATCGCTTCGCATTTTGTTCTGGCAGATGAAAATTTTGGTTCAAAGCATGTTTTCAAAATTTTTGTTGCACAGTCAGTAGATCTGAAGCTTTGATTTTCCCTGACTGTATGTTTAAAAAAACTATATAGGGCTATGGGTTGATTGCCTGTGCCCTCATCCGCTGAAAATTTCCAGCAGATTTCAGTGGAGGGTTACCGACAAAAGCCCTATGCTTTTTCGTTAGAGAGTTATGAATATGTAGGTGTTTAAAGGACCTTTTTATATTTAAGTGATTACGGTAATTCTAGCTTCGGGATTTGCGCGACGTACAGTATACTAGAATGAAAATAATTTGCCTCACCTTATTTTTGTTGGGTCTTTGTTTGCTTCGATGTAGGGCGTTACGATCATCTTCGGTGTAGGGCCGCCACGATCGAGTTTCGCGACGAATTTACTTAAGGTAATTAATATAGGCAGTCACTATATAAACCCCTGAAGGAATAGGCCTATCCTTTTTTAGTCATTAGGTTTTAAATTATAAGGAATTCACTCAGAACTAGAGGGGGACAAAGACATCCTCCCAGTTTAAAGCTTCGCTGTAACATAAACAGCCCTGAGAGCCGTTCCTTGGTTCTGGTGTATTATTTGCCGAACTAGCATGATTTTGTTGTGTCTACTACCTTTTGGTAGACTAAATAATAAATTGGGTTTTCTTGTTGCTATGTGGGGCTGATTCATACATACAGGTTCTTTGTACGTATGGCAATTCAATTATTTCATTCCCAATAGGCTATGTCGCCAATCCCGAGGCAATTTTGTATAGATATTTAATTCAATTAATTAATAATTTATATTTAATTATGAAATAAATGTACCACATATGATACCATGTTGTGAGTGCGTATAGTTTTTCCATATACTGGGGGGGGCCGGAGAAAAATTTGTATGTTATAGATCAAAATTTTTTGATAAACTGTGTTTAAACCATGTGAAATGGATTGAAAAGAATGAAGTAGAAATTTAGGGAGAGAGGTTACTCAAGACCTATTCAAATATGAAAGTTCAAGAGGCCAACTTCTCAAGTTTAGTTAAAGTTATGTCAATCAGTTTGACTCCCTTTAGGTATAGGAAATTTATGGGATTAAAGTAAAGTTATTAAGCATTTTAACTTTGCTCAGTTTGTGTAAGTTTTATAAGTCACCAGTCTTAATTTTTTCTTGTAAAAGTTGTCTGGCTTTCAAAGCAGTCTTTCTTTGAGGCCTGTCTGGTTTAGTCTGAGTTACATCAGGCACATTGAGAGATTCCTCCCCAATAGTATCCTGATCCATCCTTTGGGGTAATGGTTCTAATTTAGCCCCACACTCCAAAGGATATAGTAATGTGATATCTCTGGTGGTTTCACCAGTTGCTGTTTTCAGTTTTACAACCCTGGTAACTTCGTCTTCACCAGTTTTGAGTTCCAAGACTTTTCCCATTGACCAATGTTGTCTTGGTGTCTTGTCATGTATCAACACAATGTCCCCAATTTTGACTGAATCATTCCAACTTTGTTTTGTTAATTGTTTATGTCTTTCTCTAAGACTTGTTAAGTATTCTTCTCTCCATTTTGTTATAAATTGAGTCTTGATTTGTGTCAAATGTTGTATTTTGTGTTGAGTTCTTTGTGTCCTATTTCCCAATCTGGATCCTCTGTACTGTTATGTTCAGATTCTGGTAACATGTTTACTGTTTCTCCCTTAATTAGGTGGTTTGGTGTGAGAGGTTCTGGCTCATTAATACCATCTCCCACATAAGTTAATGGTCTGTTGTTGACAACATTTTCAATTTCTGACAGAATAGTCATGAGTTCAAAAAGTTGTAGATGTTTTGTCCCAATAGTCTTTTTAAGGCAGTTCTTTACAGTTTGTATGTTTCTTTCCCAAATTGAACCATACCATGGTGTATTAACAGGAATGTACTTCCAGGTTATGTTGTGTTTGGTTAAATGAGTTTGTACTGTTTCACTGTCACAAATCTGATGAATAATTCTTTCACCAGATTTGAAGTATGTGGCATTGTCTGACCATATAGTTTTGGGTACAGAATTGTGTGCACAAAATCGTCTGAAAGCAGCAATAAAAGCTTCTGCTGTCAGATCTTCTACTATGTCTAGACATATGGCACGTGTGGCAGCACAGGTGAAGAGTACAATGTACACTTTGTATTCCTTTGAATCCATTTTGTCTCCAAAACTCACATTTACCGCTCCAGTGTAGTCAATACCCGTGGTTTCAAATGGCCGAGTAAATGTTACTCGTTCCACAGGTAGGTCTGGAGGGCTTGGGGTCTTAAAGGGTCGTGAATGGATACGTTTACAAGGAATGCATGTGTTTAAAATTTTCTTTGTTTCAGTTCTACCCTTTGGTAGCCAGTAAGTTTTCTCAGCTCTGTCAGGGTTTGTGGGACTCCCATGTGGTGTATTTTGTTGTGGGTATCCCTGATGATGAGTTTTGTGAAGTGATTTCTCCTTGGAAGAAGAATTGGGTGCTTAGAGTTGTAAGTCAAAGTTGACTTGTTAAGCCTTCCTTTACACCTTATCAGACCCTCTGTATCCAGGTACAGATTTAGATCCATGACAAGTGAAGGAATACCTTTGTTTAATGTGCTACTGGACCTAAGATACTTCAACTCCTTGTCAAATTCTGAAGCTTGTATCTGTTTGAGCCAGTATTTTGTTGCAGTTTCTGTTAAGTTAGAAAAGGCTTTCTGAGGACAGTGTTTGAGAAGGTAGCTATTGACAAACTTGCAGCAATAGACTGTAATTCTCAAGAGTTTGTTAGGTCTGAATAAAGGTGATAGTCAAATATAGGTTTGTCCTCAGTGATCTTTTCAGTTGTTGTAGAGTTGAGTGTGAGGTTAACTACTTTGGCTGGCCAAAGATCCTCACATGTTAGCCATTCGGGCCCTTCATACCAGATTTTATTTGTTTTCAACAGCTTGTAAGAGAGCCCTCTTGTCAAAAAGTCTGCAGGATTCTCTTTTGTTTTTATGTACCTAAATTTGATACCAAGGTTTGTGTTTGCAGTTTTGATTTCTGTTAGTCTGTTTTTCACAAATATTTTTGCAAGAAGTTGTATCTGTGTTGGTCACCCATGTTAGACAAATTTGACTGTCTGTCCTTAAGTAAATGTTTGTTATGTCAACTTCTTTATACACTTGTGAAAGAAAGTCTGCTGTTTTAACTCCCAATGAGACAGCTAATAATTCAAGTTGTGGTACAGTTTTCTTTTGGTTTAAGGGTGCCACTTTTGCCTTTGAATAAACCAAGTTACTTTCATTTTCACTTGTTAAATAGGCACAACACCCATAAGCTTGTGTGCTGGCATCTGTAAAAATGTGTAGTGTTTGCGATTTCAATCTGTAGCCAGCACATCTTGGTACGTAGATGTCTTGAACTTTGTTCAAGTCTGTGGCTAATTTTTTCCAATGAAGTTGGTCTTCCACTGAAAGTGGTTCATCCCAATCAATTTTCTTTTTCCATAAGTCTTGCAAAAGGGTTTTGGATCTTATGGTTGCTGGTAAATATAATACAATGGGGTCGAAAATTTTGGATGATTCTGAAAGCACTTGTCTTTTTGTATCAGCATTTGGATTTAAGTTATAACTCTTTGTGCAAAGAGTGTCATCGTGTTCAGAATTCTGTTTTAAAAACCAAAGCAATCCAAGTGTTTTCGTGTAATTGTTTGGTTCAGTGTTCCCATTGTTGTCTTTTGTTATTTGTTCATTTAATTTAGGAGAATTAGAAAGAGTTTGTACTGTATTCAAACCTCCTACCACTTCAGACTAGTCAATACCCGTAGTTTTAGTGGAGTAAATTTACTCCTCCACAGATAGATCTGGAGGGCTTGGGGCTTTGAATCCTGTACTGTTTTTGTGTTGTTTGGCCTATGGCCAAGGGAGGCCACAAGACCCTTTTTGTTTGGTCTCTGGCCAAAGGAGGCCACAAGACCCTTGTTGTTTGGTCTCTGGCCAAGGTAGGCCACAAGACCAATGTTGTTTATGTTGGGCTATGGCCAAGTGAGACCATCAGCCCCTTGATGAATATGTTGGGCTATGGCCAAGGGTAGGCCATCAGCCCTTTGATGAATTTGTTGGGCTATGGCCAAGGTAGGCCAAGGCCCTTTGATGATTTGTTGGGCTATGGCCAAGGGTAGGCCATCAGCCCTTAGATGAATATGTTGGGCTATGGCCAAGGGTAGGCCATCAGCCCTTTGATGAATTTGTTGGGCTATGGCCAAGGTAGGCCAAGGCCCTTTGATGATTTGTTGGGCTATGGCCAAGGGTAGGCCATCAGCCCTTAGATGAATATGTTGGGCTATGGCCAAGGGTAGGCCATCAGCCCTTTGATGAATTTGTTGGGCTATGGCCAAGGTAGGCCAAGGCCCTTTGATGATTTGTTGGGCTATGGCCAAGGGTAGGCCATCAGCCGTTTGATGAATTTGTTGGGCTATGGCCAAGGTAGGCCATCAGCCCTTTGATGAATTTGTTGGGCTATGGCCAAGGTAGGCCAAGGCCCTTTGATGAATTTGTTGGGCTATAGCCAAGGTAGGCCATCAGCCCTTTGATGAATGTTGGGCTATGGCCAAGGTAGGCCAAGGCCCTTTGATGAATTTGTTGGGCTATGGCCAAGGTAGGCCAAGGCCCTTTGATGATTTGTTGGGCTATGGCCAAGGGTAGGCCATCAGCCCTTAGATGAATATGTTAGGCTATGGCCAAGGGTAGGCCATCAGTCCTTTGATGAATTTGTTGGGCTATGGCCAAGGGTAGGCCATCAGCCGTTTGATGAATTTGTTGGGCTATGGCCAAGGTAGGCCATCAGCCCTTTGATGAATTTGTTGGGCTATGGCCAAGGTAGGCCAAGGCCCTTTGATGAATTTGTTGGGCTATAGCCAAGGTAGGCCATCAGCCCTTTGATGAATTTGTTGGGCTATGGCCAAGGGTAGGCCATCAGCCCTTTGATGAATTTGTTGGGCTATGGCCAAGGGTAGGCCATCAGCCCTTTGATGAATTTGTTGGGCTATGGCCAAGGGTAGGCCATCAACCCTTTGATGAATTTGTTAGGCTATGGCCAAGGGTAGGCCATCAACCCTTTGATGAATTTGTTGGGCTATGGCCAAAGGTAGGCCAAGGCCCTTTGATGATTTGTTGGGCTATGGCCAAGGGTAGGCCATCAGCCCTTTAATGAATTTGTTGGGCTATGGCCAAGGGTAGGCCAAGGCCCTTTGGAGTAGAGTAGTTTGTTTGTACGTGTCACTGTCTAACCATATAATTTTTGGCACAAAATTATGTGCACAGAATCAGAGCGCAGCAATAAAAGCTTTTACTCTCCGATCCTTGGTTATGTTTAGACAGGTTGTTGTGTTTGAGACACATTGAAAGAGTAGTGTGTGTGTGTGTGTGTGTGTGTGTGTGTGTGTGTGTATCATTCCTCCGAATCCAGTTGGTCTTCAAAACTTGGATTCACCACTCCAATGAAATTAATACCCGTAGTTATGAATGAGTAAATGTTGTATATCCTACAGGTAGGTCTGGAAGGTTTGGGGTTTTGAAGGAATCCAATCTGTTTGCAAGGAATGTATGTGTCTGTTAATGAAATCTGTTGTGTTTCTTCTTTTAAAAGAAGAATTGGATGTTTGAAGTTGTATGTATATATTTATATACTGTACCGTACGTGTGTGTGTGTGTGTTTGTTGATGAAATCTGTTGTGATTCTTCCTTTAAAAAGAAGAATTGGATGTTTGAAGTCGTATGTATATATTTATATACTGTACCGTACGTATGTGTGTGTAAATGTGTACAGTATTTTGTTATAGGGTTTTATTTTTTGGTTTTGGGTTAGGTTAATCAATTTGGCTGAGTAAAGACCCTCAAACGTTGCATTTGAGACCCTTATATCAAGCCTTGTCTGTTTTATGCCTATATGTCAAATAGGAATTGGAATAGGTTTGGGCCTATATTGGTCAAATAGGAATTGGAATAGGTTGGGCCTATATTGGTCAAATAGGAATTGGAATAGGTTGGGCCTATATGTCAAATAGGACTTGGTGTGCCTATGTCAAATAGGACTTCGTAGGTTGGGCCTATATGTCAAATAGGACTTGAAATAGGTTGGGCCTATATTGGTGAAATAGGACTTAGAATAGGTTGGGCCTATATGTCAAATAGGACTTGGTGTGCCTATATGTCAAATAGGACTTCGAATAGGTTGGGCCTATGTCAAATAGGACTTGGAATAGGTTGGGCCTATATGTCAAATAGGACTTGGAATAGGTTGGGCCTATATGTCAAATAGGACTTCGAATAGGTTGGGCCTATATGTCAAATAGGACTTCGAATAGGTAATAGGTTGGGCCTATATGTCAAATAGGACTTCGAATAGGTAATAGGTTGGAATAGGGTCACGAATAGGTGTTAGGTGGGTGTAGGTTTGAATTCGTGCAATTGCTTTAGGTCTTTGTGATGTTACAGTTCGAGTCGAATTTTGTGATGTTACAGTTCGAGTCGAATTTTGTGATGTTACAGTTCGAGTCGAATTTTGTGATGTTACAGTTCGAGTCGAATTTTGTGATGTTACAGTTCGAGTCGAATTTTGTGATGTTACAGTTCGAGTCGAATTTTGTGATGTTACAGTTCGAGTCGAATTTTGTGATGTTACAGTTCGAGTCGAATTTTGTGATGTTACAGTTCGAGTCGAATTTTGTGATGTTACAGTTCTGAGTCGAATTTTGTGATGTTACAGGTCTGAGTCGAATTTTGTGATGTTAATGAGTCTTATGAGTAAGTTAAATTGCTGAAATAAATTTTATAACCTACACCACAGGCTCAATTATAAATTTAGTGTTTTTAATTAGGATAGGCCTTGAGTGTAAAGAGTAAGGCCTACTTTAAGAGGTAGGCCTATTATGTAAGGTAAAGTTAGGTGGGCCTACTAAATAGGCCTATTTGTTGGGCCTACCAAGTAGGCTTATGTTTGGGCCTATTATTTTATAGGACCTCAAATGAGTTAAGCCTGTTAAATTAACAAGGCTTAGTTTTGAATTTGAAGAGTAGGACCTATTAAATAGGCTTAATGTTGCGGGCCTATTATTTTTAGGACCTAAAATAAGTTATGCCTGTTAAATGAACAAGCCTTTGTTTTCGATTAGTGTAAAGGTAAAGGAATCGGTTCCCAGTTGCTTAGGCCACCATATGAAAACTATAGTGGGGTTACGGTTGAAATTAGGGTTAGGCCTACTGAGTTAAGCCTAGCCACTGCGTGTGTCAGTGTAAATTTTAGAGGGGTTAGTTCCCCACACGGGCCACCATTTAAAAAAACTATATAGGGCTATGGGTTGATTGCCTGTGCCCTCATCCGCTGAAAATTTCCAGCAGATTTCAGTGGAGGGTTACCGACAAAAGCCCTATGCTTTTTCGTTAGAGAGTTATGAATATGTAGGTGTTTAAAGGACCTTTTTATATTTAAGTGATTACGGTAATTCTAGCGTCGGGATTTGCGCGACGTACAGTATACTAGAATGAAAATAATTTGCCTCACCTTATTTTTGTTGGGTCTTTGTTTGCTTCGATGTAGGGCGTTACGATCATCTTCGGTGTAGGGCCGCCACGATCGAGTTTCGCGACGAATTTACTTAAGGTAATTAATATAGGCAGTCACTATATAAACCCCTGAAGGAATAGGCCTATCCTTTTTTAGTCATTAGGTTTTAAATTATAAGGAATTCACTCAGAACTAGAGGGGGGACAAAGACATCCTCCCAGTTTAAAGCTTCGCTGTAACATAAACAGCCCTGAGAGCCGTTCCTTGGTTCTGGTGTATTATTTGCCGAACTAGCATGATTTTGTTGTGTCTACTACCTTTTGGTAGACTAAATAATAAATTGGGTTTTCTTGTTGCTATGTGGGGCTGATTCATACGTACAGGTTCTTTGTACGTATGGCAATTCAATTATTTCATTCCCAATAGGCTATGTCGCCAATCCCGAGGCAATTTTGTATAGATATTTAATTCAATTAATTAATAATTTATATTTAATTATGAAATAAATGTACCACATATGATACCATGTTGTGAGTGCGTATAGTTTTTCCATAGTATGGTAAGCCCACAAACCCTCAGCAGCAGCTACTTCTAAATCCTTATTACTAGGCGTCACACTTTTAAAATAATCACTCACTATCTTACTAGATGAAGCACCGATATCAACCGATTTGTGTCTTTTTGAGCCAAGGCCCAAGATGCTTAGTAATATCATTAATGAAACTTGGTAGGTCTGTATTTGAACCTTTACTCTACACACTAGTACAATATGAAAGAAAATGTAATGAAAATGCATGAGTTGTAGGAATTTCAAAAAAAATATTTATTTTTTGGAAAAAAGTTTGACAACTTATTAAAAGTAGACTGCTAAAAATATATGAGTCCAACTCCTGTTTTTATGGCCTTAAATTATGGTCCTGGAGTGGGTCCCTCTTCAGTCCCAAGCACAGGCTGTCAGCTCCTCTGGTATCCTGAAACCAGACCAGAAAACATACGCTATAAAAACTTACGGCAAAAATCTCTATTTTCAGGTAGTCATATGTAACCCATGAAATCGAATCTAATTCCTTTTATCATACATAATATATGTTAAAAAATGTTTTTATACATTATAGTACATTGCCAGAGCTGGGCAATAAATACATTGAATGTATTTAAATACTAAATACTAAATACATGGGAGAAATGTATTTAAATACTAAATACTAAATACATTTTACGAATGTATTTAGATACTAAATACAAAATACATCAATTGTATTTAAATACATTTGTAAATACATTTTAAATACATACATACATACTTCAGATGAGTGTACAGATTCGTTGTAGCATTGCTTGCAGCAGAGACTTCGTGTTTACACAGCAAGCAGGTGCACTTTACCTTATTACCGTCTTTAGATTTAATTTTAAAGTATTTTCCATCAAACAGAGGGTGCACTAAATTGTTATCTGCAGATATATCACTGTTTGATTCACCGGATTTGCTTCTTGAAGCCATGACACGCACACGATAAAGAAATCAACCGCTTTCGACTAAGAGTGGCACACAACTGATTGAACTGACACGTTGAAACATGAACCATGCTGTACTACACTGTCGACGCGTCGTACTGTGCTAGTACAGAACGTGTATTAAACCAGTAAAAGTATTTACATTTTTATATTTTGAGTATTTAAATACATTGTATTTAAATACTATATTTAAATACATGAAAAACAATGTATTTATAAATACAGTTCTAAATACACAAATGTATTTAAATACGTATTTAAATACAAATGTATTTAAATACTGCCCAGCTCTGTACATTGCATATATATATATATATATATATATATATATATATATATAACAAATGTAAAAGTATTCTTACCTTCACCTACTGGCAGTCAAGGCAGACCAACACACAGTGCTCTGGACAGATGTGCCGCTTGCAGGTGCTGCACAATTTTTTTGTCTTCCTGTCCTTGGAAGATTTGCACATGCTGCACCTCCGTGTTGGCACAGTGGCAGGCATAGGTGCGACCTGTGCAGGAGCCTCAACTCCAGAGACTGACGTGATTAGTGCTTTCACGTGCCTTTGTAGTCGTTGTTGAGAGAGCCGCTGTTCTGCCCAAGGTTTTATCAACATTTCAGCCATGGTCTTCATGAAGTGCCGTCGGGTCGTCTTCCTTGCTTGTTGCTGCGTTATGTATCTGGAGTAAATGACCCATGCATTTACTGTACCTGCATTGATCATTCCATACCAGACGCACAGTGGCCACCGCCTGGTCTTCCTGCTGCAAGAGTATATTGAACACATTTGGTCGAACGTGTCGACACCACCTTTGGTTCTATTATACATCATGATTATTTCAGGCTTTCCATTGTCAGCAATATGAGGTTGATTATGCATTGTTGAGAGTTGATGGACGAGTTTTTTGCCCGAACTTCTAGGTTTTTTGCAGAACGAGACTAAAGTCATGTCTTTAGTGTAACAGAAGGCACTGGTACGGTCTTTGCGATCCTTTTTGTTGACCATCTCAGGTGGAATTTCTCCCTTATTGGCACGTATGGTGCCAGCAAGTGTGAGGCCACAGTTATGTAGGAGGTCCAAGGCCAATGGTACTGATGTGAACCAGTTATCTGTTGTGATTTTTATTTTAGTATGGAAATATTTTGTGGCCAGCTGCTTTGTGAAATAATGGCTAAATGTCATGTTGACTGGCGGTTTTTTATCCTTCCCCAGATAAGGTATAGCAGAGAGCATGTATTTCGAGTCGACATCACATGCCATGACTAATTTTATGCCATACTTGGCCGGCTTATTCGGGATAAACATTCTGAAGTCTCTTATGGCTGTAAATTTGTCATCTTGCTTTCTGGCCTTCCTGGTAGCAGGATCATCAAATCTCAGACAACGTAGGAGGTGGCAGAACCTGCGTTCTGACATCGCTGCACGGTATATTGGCGATCCCGTTGCACTCCACATCTCGGCTGTTGTGAGGCGGTTATCTTCCTGAGCTCCTGCAAAAATGAGAACACCCATTAGTGCTCTCACTTCCTCGCGTGTTGTCCTAGTCGTCGCATATGTGGTGCCCTTTGTTGTAAATCCTGTGGCCACGGAATCAATGTGAACATTGGTCCACCTGACGATTGTGTCAATCCAGTCATCATCAAAAACCAACTCCAGGCAACTTCGCGGGTTAGAAGCAAGCCTGGCAGCTGCACTTGGGCCTGTCTCCAAACGATGCATGACATTCCGGCTGGCAACACGTGTAGAGGCTCTGGTGGGTGGCTGGGTACTCCACTTGAAGTCCTTTTTCCCATATAGTGCTGCCTTGTCAAAGACAACCACATATCCACCCTCCGGAGCAGATGGTGTGGAGGGTGCAGCAGAGGTGGAGGGTGCAACAGATGGTGTGGAGGGTGCAGCAGAGGTAGAGGGTGCAGCAGATGGTGATGGTGAACCGCGGGAGGCTAACCTCCTGCGTTTAGGCCTACTACGTACCACACACCCTGTAGCAGCCAAACGGACATAAATACCTGTATCTGAGTCACTGTAACTGTCTTCTACATCGGTGGCCTGTGGTTCATATTCTGTACTCTCATCACTATCATACATAATTTCTGTTTCAACGTTATCCACATCTTCCGCATCACTAGAAGGTACGTCAATATCACTTCGTTCCTCATCACTCATCATCATTATTATTATCTATTATCTTTATCTTTATTATTTATCTGTAAAGCAAAACAATAAAATAATATTAGTCATTACATCACGATTCCTTCAAGCACCAAATCACAGCAAATATCACAGAGTAATCAGATCACAAAACTCCAGTATTAGAAAACTTCTTTGGTAAATTATTCAGTCACAAATCTCAACACTTTAGCTTCATATTAGCTTAGCACTTGCGTCACTGTATATAAAAACAAATATCACACTGTAGGCATTTCCGGGTGAAAATCACCCGAACCACTATACACGCAATAAGCATACATGGGTAAAAATCACCCGACGTAAGCAAAAAAAAAGTATGTATACAGCGGCGCAGAGCGACACCAACCCCGACTATGACTGAGTCTCGACTGATGATGCAGCTACTGAGTGGGAGAAGATTCTGCCAATGCGGGAACTATACATACCCTGCAGTGTTACCATATCGCCGGGTAGATTTTACCCATGTATACCTATCTAGGGTTAATCCCACCATGTCCAACGCTGAAGTCACTTCTACATTTCTCACACCATACATCACTTTCTGTTGTTGTTTTTGTAATAAATGGATATTTAGACTGCAGATGTGCATTAAATGTACACTTCCTTTTAGTTTTAGACATTTTGTGTTGTCAAACTAGGCCTACGACCTTACGTACGATACAATTAATAACTTTCCTTATCATTCAAACGAAAAAGTTTAACCGAGCTGCAAAAGAAAAAAAAGGATGCAGGGATAAAAATTAATTAAGGTTATTAATTAAGCAAACATAAAAACATAAAAGCGTTACACTACAACACAACTTTACACAGAGGCCGCTAATGAAACACTGAAACGCTAGTCGGGAATCACGGCACTGCCACACGGCGACATGTTTCGTACCAGTTCAGTTTGCAAGTTAGTATTTAGATTTGGAATTCGGAATGTGGCATAATTCTATTAATTCATAAAGGACATCTAATGTCTAATGTAACAGTAATTTTAATAAAGCGGGACATTTATGAAAATTTGTTCCAAATGCGGAACATTTTCGGGACATTTTGAAAAGAGGGACACGTCATAAATTCGGGATTGTCCCGCCCAAAATCGGGACTCTGGTCACCTTAGTCAGAAGTAACCCAGACTAAGTATCTTGGCCACATACTAACGGATAATCTTTCAGATGACTGTGATATTCTAAGGCAATGTAGACAATTATATGCTCAGGGAAATACTTTGGTTAGAAAATTTCATATGTGTACATTAGATGTTAAGTTGATTTTGTTCAAAACTTTTTGTACTTCACTGTATACAACTCATTTCTAGTGGAACTACAGGATGTATAATTAGAGAAAATTATATGTTGCATGTAACAATATTTTTAGGAGTTCATTAAGAACTCCCAAGATTTGTAAATGGTGCTCCTTCTAGTGTCAGTATGCTGTTTGTAGTCAATAAGGTGCTTAACTGTACTAGTGTCATTCGCAATTTTGTATTTAGATTTATCACTAGGCTTGGTGATTCAGTCAATAAGATAATAGAAGCCATGGTTAGTGGACTGGTCTCCGATATATTTATAGAACGCCTAATCTCTAACCGAATGAGGTGATGCTAATTAATTTAATGCTAGTGATTAATTGATGCAATGATTGATTGTTATAATGACAGGCTGGGTTAGCAATTTATGATGTCCTACAGTATCACCGGTTGAAGGTGGCTAATGGAGTAGGTCTACTCTAATATTTCTGAGTGATACGAATTGCTTCGAGGTCACCAGCTTGGATTACACCCAAGCAAATATTGTTAAGGTTATAAAGGGTTTAAAAAACAGCTTATTGTTTTGTATTTAATTAAGAAAATAAATCTTTTATTTGTTCACAGTGAATAACAAATGATTGACAGTAATTGTAGTGAATAACAATTATTTAACGGCCTTTATATTATGTTAAGATGACATGGAGCTGAGCCAATAAGAGAAATGGTTAAGAGCCTAATTGGCAAGTAATGCATTCATTTATGGTAGGCTAATGGCATGCAAAAATGGAATACAACATAAAATATGAAACCTAGTGATAACAGAAATTATGCACGTACGTTATGGTACACTGAATAGAATACGTAACGCACTAATTATGTAGGCTAAAGGTTATGCATGAATGAACATGGAATAAATGCTTGCAGCCTAATAATAATAGAAATTAAGCACGTACGTTTTGGTACACTGAACAGAATACGTAACACACTGATTATGTAGGCTAAAGGTTATGCATGAATGAACATGGAATAATAACACTGGTCAACAACAATTTTGTCACAAGGGTTTTGATGGGTGTTCTAAATGTACTTTTTCATGCTGAATCTAAATATGAAATCAGATTTTTTCTATCAGGCTTAGTTTACTTGTGACGCTATGTTCATTTTTTCCTCATTTAGCATGATCACCAGATAAAAAAATAATAACATATTATATATAATTAAGTATATAACAATATTATAATATAAAACATTATAAAAATAATAAATATAATAATATATTATATTAATTAATATAACTATAATAAAATATATTAATATTAATATATATGATGTATTAATTTTTCTGTAAAATTAGTACAATTTATTCCTTTGGGGAGAAAGTTCCGATAATACTGGCAGGATAAATTTGGTCGGAGCAGCAGACTGTGCAGGTTGAAACATGTTTGTACCTGTTCAGACATGAGCCTAGTTTCTGTGTGTAGAACAGCTCCAAGTCAGTCTGCTTGTAAATGTCACAGTGTTAACAGTTAGTGTCTGTTGCTTCTTGTTAATTTTACACCAGTGTTGTATTCATATAGATGTTTTGTAATGCCGCGGAACTGTCTGAATCATCCTAATTCCTTTTGTTATGTATGTGGTGATCTAACTTTAAAATCCCAGAAACGTAACTTTACACCATTAGTAAAAAAATGCTATGAACTTTATTTCGGATGTAAAGTAGGCGATCAGGACAAGAGTTGGGCCCCTCACATTTGTTGTGTGACATGTGTAAGACTACTTACAGGATGGCTAAACGGTTCACGTCACATGCCATTTGCTATTCCAATGATTTGGAGGGAACCCAAAGATCACACAACAGACTGCTATTTCTGCCTGGTAAATACAAAGGGGATCACTTCAAAAACAAAGAGCCTTATGAAATACCCTAATCTACCGTCTGCAATGAGACCAGTTCCCCACAGTGCTCAACTTCCAGTACCAAATCCTCCTGAACATGTAAGTTTAAGTGATGAGGAATCAAACGTAGCTGTAGCATATCACGAGGAAAAAGATGAAGACATTTCTGATCCAACATTCCAGGCTACCTGTTCCTCCAATGAACCACATTTACTGTCACAAGGAGATCTAAATGACCTAGTTCGTGATTTGAAATTATCTAAAAAGCAGGCTGAACTTTTAGGTTCAAGATTAAAGGGTTTGAATCTACTGCAACGTGACACTAAAGTTTGTTTTTTCTGCAGCCGCCATGATGAATTCAAAGAATGGTTCTCCCATGAAGATGGACTTGTGTTTTGTAAAGATGTTAATTCAGTCATGGGGGCTTTTGGTCATGAACATAACGTGGATGAGTGGCGATTGTTCATTGACTCCTCAAAAGTCAGCTTGAAAGCAGTCCTTCTTCACAACGGAAATAAATTTCCTTCTGTACCTATTGCACATGCTGCAAACATGAAAGAGTCATACGACAACATGAAGTTGCTTTTAGAAAAGTTTCAGTATCAGAAATATAAGTGGAATATCTGTGGAGATCTGAAGGTCATTGCACGTTTGCTAGGGTTGCAGCTAGGTTACACCAAGTACTGTTGTTTTTTATGTGAGTGGGACAGTAGGGACAAGCAAAACCACTACGTTAAGAAGGATTGGCCAAAACGCACCTCACTTGTTCCAGGCAAGAAAAATGTTGTGAATAGTTCACTTGTTGACCCTGAGCAAGTGTACCTTCCTCCTTTGCATATCAAGCTTGGACTTATGAAAAACTTTGTTAAAGCGATGGATAAAGCGCAAACAGGATTCACATACTTGAGAAATAAGTTTCCCCGGATCAGTGATGCCAAGATTAAAGAAGGCATTTTTGTAGGCCCTCAGATCAGAGAATTGTTAAGAGATGAGAGATTTGAAGGAGAGTTGAATGAAGTTGAGAAAGCTGCGTGGCAGAGTTTCAAAAGTGTGTGCACTTTTTTTTGGGAAATCACAAGGCCGAAAACTATCCTGAAATAGTAGGAGATCTTCTTAAGTCTTACCAAGCAATGGGGTGCAATATGTCATTAAAGGTTCATTTCTTGGACTCTCACTTGGACTTTTTTCCGGAAAACCTGGGTGCGGTAAGCGACGAACATGGTGAGCGTTTTCATCAGGATATTTCTGCCATGGAAAACCGTTACCAAGGCAAATGGAACCCCAGTATGCTGGCTGACTATTGCTGGACTCTTAAGAGAGACATGCCTGAGGCAAAGCACAGCAGAAAATCAAAATAAGCTACTTTTTAAACTACAGGTATGTCTTTTCGATCATATTTTAATAAGTATGTAACTATATGGGTTTTTTAAAATTAAACTGCATGTCACACAAAAACCAGACCTGATAGAGAAATTTTACAAACTTATTTGGATTCAGTACAGAAAATACTATAAGAATAAGGTATTTTCATTCTTGGGACACGAAAAAAAAATTTTTTTGTTGCCCAGTGGATCAGTGCTGGGCACTTGCGCAAACACTTGCGCAAAACGCAAATTGCGCAATTGCGCAAGTGTGATTTCGGTTGCGCATTTGCGCCAATTCTTGCGCAAACTTGCGCATTTGCGTAGGTACTTACGCAAACTTGTGCGCAAACGTGAAAAAAAAAAAAATATTAAAAATAGTGGATTTAGCTCATAAACACGTGACTGACAGACAGGTGGCGCCGCCAGACAGCAGTGAGCACTCAGTATACCAACAACGCTAGTGAAACACGTTTGTTTGATTAGTTGATTTTAATTTTATTTCAGAGTTCAAACTACTAACTACTCTAGTAACTTCTAGAAACTTCGTAAGTCATAACTACTGTCTATAACTAGTGAACCATGGACAGCCTCAGACACCAGTCTCTGTCCAGCCCCACCTCTGCCCCCAGCCCGGCCGGCAGCGTGACCAGCCATGGCTCAGAGCCTCACCAGGAGGAAGAGGACCTCAACAACCCCTGGCCCCACCTGGACACCTTCTTTGGACCTTTGACCAGCAAGAAGAGGGTGGTTGAGAGGGGCAGGGTGGTCTACAAGGGCAGCATCATCTGTAAGAGGTGCAAGGCCAAGGTCAGCTTCAATACCATCAGCATGTACACCCTCAAGAGCCACTACCAGCATGTGAGTTTAAGTTTATTTATAAATTTAAAATTTTAAAAAAACTTGATAAGTAGTTAACTTTAGAAATTATTATTTATTAAAATAATTAAATATTAAATTATACTTTGTCTCAATTCAAACACTTCTGTTGTATATCACTGTCATTACAATATAATTTATAATTTTTTTTTTCAAGGTTCACCCCAACCAGAGCAAAGACCTCGCTGCCATCACTGGTGGGTCCAAGCGCGGCCGGTCCCTCTCTGGCGACACCAAGGACTCTGGCTCCAAGAGAATGCGCCAGGCCAGCATAGAGTCCTCCTTTGCTGGATCTGCCGCCTTCAACAATAGCAAGGCCCAGGACCTTTTGCACAGGTAAATAAATAATAATTATAAATCTTAATTTTATACACTAATAATAGAATAATTTAAATAATTTATTAAATATATCAAATATTTATATGATATAAAAATAAAATTCATTGTAAAGATAAGATAAAGACTTTCCTTACAATCATACCTAATCTTTTTTGTAACTTATGTTTTAAAATACATTTATTGAAAATGTTCAAAATGAATTTAATTTTCAACTTCTCCACAGGTTCATGGTTGAAGAGATGTTGCCCGCCAAAACCACGGAGTCCCCATCTTTCACCAGGTTCCTCAAGTACCTGAACCCCAGCTTCAAGCTCCCCTCCAGGCGGACCTACATGAGGAACCTCAAGAAGAAGGCCGAGGCAGGGAAGACAGAGCTCACCTCCATCCTGGACGAGGTCAACTATGTGGCCACCACTGCTGACTGCTGGACAGCCCACAACCGCTCCTTCCTGGGCATGACTGCCCACTGGATAGAGCCCTCCAACCTCAAGAGGAAGAAGGCCGTCCTATCCTAACCTGCAGGGAGGTGCCTGTGGCGCACACCTATGACGTCCTTGGCAACACCCAGGGGTCTGACATCATGAAGCCCAAGAGGTCCAGCCTGACCTCTGAGAACTTTGAGAGGTTTGTGTTCCTGAAGGGCAACATGGACCTGCTCACGATGGAGTTGGAGGAGGACTTTGAGGAGCTTTGAAGTGTTTTTTTTGTAATATTGTAATTTCTTTTTTTTTTATTATTATTTATTTAACATTGTAATTTTGTAACTATTCTTTATTGATATATCTATGGATCGTGTGTCTGTTAATAAAGTCTTTTGATTTGATTTGATTTACTATAAATTAAATTTTATACAGGGTGTCCCAAAAAAAACCGCACCTATTTTTTTTTTTTTGAAAACCCTGTATATATAAATAGTTTGCGTTTGCGTTTGCGCAAGCGCAAGTTTCGAGAAGTTTGCGCATTTGCACTTGCGCAAGTGAATTTTCGTTTGCGCTGCCCAGCACTGATAATAATGCTGCCTAATAAATAATAGAAATTAAGCACGTACGTTTTGGTACACTGAATAGGTGACGCAGGCTAGAGTTACGCATAAATGGAACAATGAATGGGCCTAGTAATGATATTAAGAATGCACGTGCATTTAGTTCACGGTAAGTGTATTTGGCCGTCAATAATGAAATGCTTAAATAAATCACATAAATAAATGGATGCATGAAAGAACAAAATAGCAGGATGATACACGATTACGGTATTGGAAATGACACTTGAACTGGGCACAGGAAATAAGCCTAGTGTGGGTTTGTATTAGAGAATTAGTCTGATGCACAATCAAATATTGTAATGACACTTGGATTAGGAAATAGGCCTACTGCGTTTCAACGAGTTAGTTTGAACGATTTGTAAAACACTTTGCGTTTATAGCCTACGCTTCTGCAGTACACTGATGTAGGCTTTGCGTTATTGTTTAAGAAAAGAGACAGAGCTTACCGACCACGGGTAATACCGCTAGGTTGATGAGTTACTTGGAGGTTGGCCTATTGAACTGTAGGCCCGAGGTGTCGTTACCGTCCATTGTTATGAACGTCGAGATCGTTCTCGAAGAGTGGGAGCTTGAAGGTGAAATTGACTCAGTTGTTCCGCAAGTCGAGGTCTTCTCGGTGAAGTGTTAACGGGCCTATTGGATTCTCGTTGACGGCCGCTTTTCGTAGAGCGGTGAACGCTGAACCAAGGTGAAGTGATTTGGGCTTGTAGCTTCGTAGAAGACTCACGTACTGTATCCTCCTTGAGGATGTTTTCTCGTTGCGTGTTGAACTTTGCCGGTGCTCTCGAAGATGATTGGTAACCGGTTGAGGTTTGGTGAAGAGGCCAATGGAAACGCCTACTGCGGTCGTGTTGTTTGTTGCAGGAAGGATTTGTAGCTTACGTCAAGTGATGCTTCGTGTAGAGTTGAGTTGATGTTTGAGGGACTGAAGCTGGTTGAAGTCGAAACGGCGCTGGGCTTCGAAGAAGTGCTTCTGCAGGCTGACGGCGGAAGGTCTTACTTCACGATAGATCGAAAGCCTTGAAGGAACAGCAGGGCGGTTGATGTGACAAGTTGTGCTACGGACGTAGGAGAAACGTGACACGTAACGAGAAATGCAAACGAGAAGTGAGCGAGCGAGCGAGTGAGAATGTGTATCAGTGGAATATCGCTTATATACCCTCTGTGACGCGGAAACTTTCCCGCCATATCTTGAGACGCCTTCTACGCGTCCTTTAGTTGTTAAGGACTTGCTTTCGCGGGCCTTTTGGGACAAAACAGACGTTTTCATTGTTTCTGATTCCTTGACCACGTGGGTCTTCTAAAAATGTTTGATGATGGCGTGGAAGAAAGAATTTGTTTGTCTATTTGTTAGTCTATTTCTTGTCGGTCCTCTACATATTTTATAAATCTCAAATCTGGAAGCATTGGCATAGGCAATTGTATGTTCATTACACACAGTGATTCACTGGCTTACTTAGTCAGCGCTCCAGACAACTATCTCTTAATCTTTTATGGACCTCTTGTATAATGTTTGTACCTGTTGAGTCTGAAATAAAGTGTTTGTTTGTTTGTTTGACAATCTCAACCACACTAAAATTGGGAACTTGCTCACCTTGATTTCTCTCATTCTTAGCAGTGTGGGTGGCACTGAAGTCAAAGGATTTATTTTTACTCAATTGAAGGCCCTCTGGGTGGTCTTCACTGGCAGCTCAATCTCCCATATCAGCAACCAGCAGCTGCTCCCGTCACCCATCTAACAGAGTGTCCGGTAGGTGAGTAACGCAAACGCATTCTTACAAGAAACACTTGCCGGCATCGCGCCCCCATTTCACTGGTGCCCAGACTCGGGATTGTTCAAGGGAAGAATTGATAGAGAGCATTAGTATTGAATAGAAGTGCCATATTCCCTTGCCAGTATTGCCAGCATTCACCACACTGCACAAAAACAATTGAGAGACTGAAACAGAATTATTCACAAGAAGAGCAAACAATAGAGAATGGGTGACGCAACAGGTCTTGCCAGTCAACTTACCACCACTATCACCACTGCTGTGGCTTCATCGACAGTCACTGTAAGCACAATAGCTAGTCCCATCCTGACAGCTGGGACTAATTTCCCATATAACCATGACAGTAGTGGCAGTGGGGAAAAAGCAGCTACCTTACAGCCAATAGGAACAACCCCTGAGAGACAGCATGTCAGTCACCACCTATGGCGGGAACCCATAAGCATGGGAGCATTGACCAACCATCATGGGCAATTCTTCAACAAATGGTTATGCAGAATGCTCAGACCATGGCCATGATGTCTCAAATACTGGCTAATAGCCATACACCTAAGGTTCTTCCACCGGAAAAATACTGTCTGAGTGAAGGACACGATTTTCATGAGTTTTTGAGAACCTTTGAGAAATATTTCGAGCAAGAATATCCAGGTTCTCTTGAAAGGATGGGATCCCTTTTAGATAATTACCCTGATGGCTCTGCCTTAGAAATTTATAGAGTAATACGGCAGTCTACTAGTGATTATGGGACATTGAAGGCCCACTTAATACCCTGCTACAAGAAGGAGCAAAGAAAGAAAGAAGAAAGGCAGAGTCATAATTTTATGGAGGCTACAAGCACCCACATGAGACTGTCTCTGCTTATGCCCTTAGAGTAATAAACCTAGCCTGTCAGTGCTTCCCTGGTATGGATGTTACTCAACTCCCTATAGTTAAAGATGGGTTTATTTCTGGGTTACCATTGGAGCTGAGGCAGGAACTGACCAAGATCATCCATACTCAAAGGAACTTACTAAGAATGAAGATCTCTTGGGAGAAGCTTGTGGCAATAACAGACTTAAATTCCACAGAGTCCCCATTGGCAGGTCAAGCTGGAACCACCAATAGAGGCACCCAAGAAACATCCCCACCAGTGGGTCAGTGGCAGACATCCCAATCCTCTGTGAAGCCTCAACCTGAAATGGCCAATGTGGCACATCTGGCACCAGCCCTTCCTACAGCTCAAGCAGCACCCCCAATGAATCAGTGTTCTTATTCACCTCCTTCATGGACTTGACCACCTAACTATTCTGAACAAATCCCACACCAGTCAACACACACACCACATCTGAGTTCAACACCAGTTGCATTAAAGCAAGCAATGCCCATGGTTGCCATGGGTGCTCCTCAGTCTACTGCAACGAACAGTCGAGGAAAGCTGAGAGGGCCCAATAGAAGAAAAGTGAGAACAGCAGCAGACTTCCCTAGGGGTCAGTCTCACCCACCAGCCAATAACTTTCAGCAAGTTACAGCAGTACCAAGAGGCCATAGGACATGTACCTATTGTCAACAGTCAGGGCATACAAAGGGTCAATGTCCCTCGCGTCCTTCATGTCATTGGTGTGGAAAGCGAGGTCATCTCCATCAAGATTGCTATACTGCCAGGAACATTTGCATACGTTGTAAGCAACATGGACATAGCCATGCACAGTGTTTTACTCAGAGGAACTACTTAACTGAGAGGCCACAATGCCCAAGGTGTGGACGACCACATTTGGGTTAAGATTGCATGAATGACCAAGGGTTGGCCCCACCACTACAAGAACAAGCACCAGAATTGGGAAACTAGATAGCTCTGTCATGGAAGGCAGCATGCCAGAGCTACCCCAGCATGTTAGCAATGAATGGTCTTTTGGAGGCATCATTGCTTCCCAGGAAGCAACACCATCAGGGCAATATCCATTAGCAAGTCTGATCACACACAACTACCTTGAGGACCCCCAGAGTGAGACTGAAGATGAGACAGCTGAAAATGTTGAAAAAGTTGGAACCCTGGAGAGGGATGAAGAGCAGCCTATGAACACTGAAGATGAATTGGCTGAAGTTTTTGACCTGAGACAAGAGCAGCAACCAAGCAATGTCTTAGTCATCCGGCCAAGAATAAAAAATTCTCCCCTCACAGGCCCATTGTCAGCTCTTGTAGATAGAGGTGCTGCAGTCAGTTTGATGTCTGCTTCATGTTACCATCAACTTCCCTCTGATAAATTCCCACTAAAGGAAGTAGCTCTCAAGGGGATTAGAGGTATAGGTAAACACATTGTACCAGTTCTGGGTGGGTGTACAGTCATACTCATGTTTCCCAATTTTGAAACACAACCAATTGAGTTTGTGGTAGCGAGGGACCATGTCTCAGACTTTGATCTGATCTGTGGGGTAGACACGTTACAGACTGATAGTTTTCCCCCAGACTTGGCTAAACGAGAACTCCTCACTTGGAAAGGAGGCCAACTTATCACAGTTGCCCAGAATGCTCAACAGCCACTTCCAGCCAGCCTTGAATTTGAAAGTGTGGAAGATGTTGAAGTTACACCCCGCACCTGTCAGATGATAGAGGCATGTTTCCGCCTCCAAGGATACAACTCTGATCATGAGTTAACTATTTGAAAGATAACTCTATTTTATTTTATTTGATTGGGTTCAGAATCCCAGCTGAACCCTGAACGGCCAAGCTCTGAGAGGCCACTTCAACCCACAGCCCAAGTTAAGCTAGACTAAACAAACTTACGGACTTCGAGGTCGTATTAGGTCCTACCTCAGGGTTGTTGACTCGATGTGGGCCTACCTTAAGCCTCATTTGCGTAAAATTAAGATAAAAAACAAAAGGGGCACTATTTATGGTCTTTCTAAACCTTGCAACAACAACACAACCTGCACTATTGCACTATGCAACAATCTTGTATCTAAACAATCAAACTGAATTGTAAGAGAGCTCTGTATAAGACCACGCCCTGTAAGTGCCGCATTCAGCAAACGAGTAGGACGCACTAGTGCCCAAAAAATATGATGCCACAAGAGTGCCCAAACAATGATGCCACAAGAGCCCAAAAATGCTAGCTCTAAATTAAGACTTAATATACTGTATGCAAGCAATGCTGCATCAATCAGCTTAGTCATCATATCGCCTTGGGACAACAATGGCTCTTCCTCTTCTAGATTTTCTAACACTCCCCACCAAAGAGGCATTGTTGTCATTACCTTCTACAAGTTTAGCCAAGCCTTCTCCATGAGGCTGTAACCTAAATGCTTCATCTTGACTATCCGTGTTTTTGCTGATTTCTGAAGCAGAGAGTTTTTGTATAGGTCTCTTTAATTTTCCTCCTGAAGTCTTTACCAGTGCAGACCTGTAATATTATTTTGCAGGTTTATGATGACTTTATTAGAATGTTATACCTAAGTAAACTCATTTGTGTTTATATTCAATTCGATTAAACTGATGAATCTGATGATGTCTGAATTAAACTGATGAGATGTAAGATACTTTATTATATGAAGGTAATGATATTTTCTTTGATGTAATTAATCCTAATCTGTAGTATAAACAATTTATATAAATGCCCTATGTTTACTATATCTACAGGGTGTCCCATAAGTCCGACATCATAGGAGAAATTCATATTTTTCTATTTCTACAAACCATAATTTATGCTCGGGATGCCAATTTCCCGTCCACCATTCTGTTCAGTGACGAGGCTGTTTTTTATGGAAATGGTGAGGTAAATCGACAGAACACCCGCTACTGGTCTCAAAACAACCCTCACTGGTATACCTCTTCAAAGGAACAAGGTGCATCTCGGGTGATGGTATGGTGTGGCATTTGGAAGGATCGCATCATAGGCCCCCTCTTTTTCGATGAACATGTCACTGGAGGCACCTACCTACGTATGCTCAAGGAAGAAACATTTCCCAGTGTCTTGAACGAAGAAGGAAATTTCCCAACATGGTTCCAGCAAGACGGCGCTCCTGCACATTACAGCACCCAAATAAGGGAATACCTGTACCAACAATTCCTTGGTCATTGGATAGGACGTCCAGGGCCTGTAGAATGGCCAATTAGAAGCCCGGATCTCACGCCACTAGATTTTTATCTCTGGGGCCACTTGAAAGCGCTGGTATACGCAGAGAAAATTAGGAGTGTTGAACATTTGCGGCAGCGCATTATTGGGGCATGTAACACCATTACTCCTGACATCATTCACCGTGTGCTTACTGACTGGGTATCACGTCTGAATTTGTGTATTGAAAACAATGGTGGACATATTGAGTACATTCTGTAAATAAAAGCTTTTGTTTTCCCTTTTTTTATTATTTTTCTTATGATGCCGGACTTATGGGACACCCTGTATATTATTATTATAACTTGCATCATTGAGTATGTATATATATATATATATTTTGTGTACCATAACTTTATTATTGTAATTTATATTAACAGGAATGTTGTTCATTTAAGTTGATTAAAGCCTAAGCAAAGGAGAGCGTTTCATTTCAAGACCTAACTAAATTGTCTTTGCCAACATCCAACTCTTCAATTATGCCAAGCTTCCAGCATTGCCTTGGTCTTTCATCCCCAATCATTACCACTTCTCCACCTTCATACAATTTGCATTGGAGCCCTTTACATTTCCTGATGGATAATAATAGAGTTCTGGCAAGTATTCCATCTGCCACCTCTTCCATAACTGATCTTATAGCTCTTCAAGGTACTTGAACCTTCTGGTTAACTCTTCTTGACTGCTCTGGATAGGCTGTAAGTTTTCTGGCAAACTGGGGCTTCATGTTAATCGTTTACCACAAAGAAAATGATTTGGTGTCAATGGCTCTGCATCCTGCATACTGTTATAAGCAAAGGTGATGGGCCTGCTGTTCACCATTGCTTCCACTTCACACAAAACAGTGCAGAATTCTTCTTTGCTCGAATGAGCATTAGCCAAAAGTTTCTTTAATGGACATTACACTTCTCACTAGCCTTTCCCAAAATCCTGCCCACTTTGGTGCTCTCTCAATAATAAACTCCCACTGTACCCATGGTGTGAAAAGTAGGACTGGAATCACTCCTCTTTTAGCAAGGACCAAACTTCTTGAGTTCCTTTGAAGTCCTTTTGAAGGTTTTTGCATTATCCGATATGATTTTATTTGGGAAACCCCTTCTGTTCACAAACCTTTAAAAGGCCAAAAGAAATATGAGGTGACGTGTGTGTATATGTATATATGTATATAGTCTAAAATCACTAAAGGGGAAAATCACTAAAAGAAAGCTGAATGGCAACACGAAGGGATAAACAGAGCAACGTGGGCTGTTCGTTTGGTTTTGGCTGGACTAGAGCATGGTTATTCATATCTGACTAAATCATTGGTGCTAAGTTTAATTTGGTGATGTTTCTAAGGTGACAAATGGAGTAGAAAGTTGTTAATAATTAATAATAGTTAGGGGTAATGTCTATAGCTTCTAAATTAGTAAAGTTAGAGAGTTTAGGTAGACTGCTTTGTGGGACGCAGGAAATCTATGGTAGGCCCTAAAGAATATCTAATTCAACGCACCGGTAAGTGCCTTTGTTGTTTAGAAACCTAGTAACTTAGCGGGGTCACTAACTCCAAGTTATTACATTTGGCGACGAGGATGGGATTTGGCTCATTCGATTCAGTTTGGATCATTGGATTAAATTTGGTTAATTGGAAAATTTGGCTCATTGGATTTAATTTGGCTTATTGGGTTCAAGTTGGTTGTTTGGAAAATCGGATGTAGCCTAGTCTAGTGGGTCGTCCGATTTGGTTGGTTTGTGTGGGTAAGCTACCGTACTATACCTTAGGTCCCGCCGGCATAACTCTAATACTAATTCCTACTCAGCCCTAACTCTAATACTAATTCTTACTCAATCCTAACTCTAATACTAATTCCTACCCAGCCCTAACTCTAATACTAATTCCTACCCAGCCCTAACTCCAATACTAATTCCTACCCAGCCCTAACTCTAATACTAATTCCTACCCAGCCCTAACTCTAATACTAATTCCTACCCAGCCCTAACTCTAATACTAATTCCTACCCAGCCCTAACTCTAATACTAATTCCTACTCAGCCCTAATACTAATTCCTACTCAGCCCTAACTCTAATACTAATTCCTACCCAGCCCTAACTCTAATACTAATTCCTACCCAGCCCTAACTCTAATACTAATTCCGTCTCAGCCCTAACTCTAATACAATTTACTATTCAGCCTAACTGGGGAGTAACTAGATCAAATTTAAACCAACTCTAACCGACTTCACGTTATTTGGCCTAAATCGGTTTTGTTCTAGCATGTCGGTGATTGGCCATATAAGCCCCTACGAAGACTGGGGAGGACTTCGAAGCTTATGCCACTAAGGTGAGGTTGTTTTTCGAGGCAAATTCCATTCCTGATGCTAAGAAAGTACCTACCTTTTTAACTATAATAGGCCCTAAAACGTTTGGCTTAGTTATGGACCTAGTTGCTCCTAAATCACCAGAAACTTGCACTTATAGTGAATTGGTACAGGCCCTAACCAATCGCTACAAACCCCGAGTAGTTCTCATCTATGAACGTTTCAAATTTTATTTGAGGCATCAGACGGTGAATGAAAGCATTGCAGAGTTTGTTTCAGGAATAAAAGCCCATAGCCGTACTTGTAAATTTGGGGACAAATTAGACGAAATGCTAAGAGATACGTTTGTAATGGGTCTCAAAGAGGAGTCTACCCAGAGAACCCTATTAGCTATACAGGACCTAACTTTTAGTCAGGCTGTTGAAATAGCTGCGGCTACGGAAGCAGCTGCTAAAGATGTTAGAGCTTTTGGCAGTCACAGTAGTAAAGCCCAACACGTAAATAGCTTTAAATCTTCTAGGCCTGGCAGACCTAATGAGCCTACTAGACAACAAATAAAAGGTATGCGGCAAATACGACTAAACCTACTAATTCAAACGCTAAACAGGAGGAAAAGCCTTCCAAGCCATGTACTGGGTGTGGAAAACACCATTGGAAGAAGGACTGTCCTTTTAAAGAAGCAGTTTGCCGAAACTGTAATAAAATAAGCCACATAGCTAAAGTTTGTTTTTCAAAGAAAACAAGGGGTGAAAATTCTAATTATAACATATCTAGTGTAAATCCTCAAAAGGGAAATACTTCGAACATTGGAGTGGAGTACCTATTTTATGAGCAGCAAAGTGGTGATAATACAGGTTCATATATTGTAGATGTAGGCCTAAATGGAATTACAGTTCCTCTAGAACTAGACACAGGTGCTGCCCGAACTGTCATGTCCAAAACAGTTTCTGAAAAAACTTTCAAAAATGCACCTAAACTACATGCATCTAAAACAATATTAAAAAATATGGGGACATACAAATACCTATTTGTGGAGAAGCATCCATCACAGTTACACTCAACAAGAAAACTTTGTCTCATCCCTTAACTCTTTTAGTGGTGGATGAGCAAGGGCCTAATCCACTAGGTCGTGATGGATTGATGCTTTGAAAATGCCTATTGACAAAATTTTGCCAAAGGGTCAGGCAGATGTGCATACACTCTCATATCCGTCTGACATAGACTCATTGTTAAGGGAGTTTTCTTCTGTTTTTGGGCCTGAAGTAGGCAACCTAAAAGGCCATCGGGTCTGTATTGAAGTAGACCCTAATGTAACTCCGAAATTTTGTAAGGCTCGTTCAATTGCGCATGCACTGCGGGAGAAGGTAGATTTAGAAATTGACAGGCTGCTCAAAGATAAAATTATTGAACCAGTCACACACGCTGAGTGGGCTGCCCCAGTAGTTCCTGTACTAAAACCTGACAAGTCCGTGCGGTTATGTGGGGATTACCTTTTAACAGCAAATAGAGCAGTCCTTCTAGATTGCTACCCTATACCCAAGCCTGATGAATTATTTAGCTCTCTTGCTCGGGGTAAATATTTCACAAAACTAGATATGTCCCAAGCCTATACTCAACTAAGTTTAGATGAAAATTCTAAAGAACTAACTATCGTAAATACGCACCGAGGCCTATATAAGTACAATAGGCTATGCTATGGAATAGCATCGGCTTCGGGTATTTTTCAGAGGACAATGGACCAAGTTCTAGGTCACATTCCGGGCGGGTATACTTTGTTTTCTAGATGATGTCCTCATTTCAGGTTCGTCTAAAAAAGAACACCTAACTAGATTAACAACAGTTCTAAAAAGACTCCGGGATGCCGGATTTAAGCTAAAGAAAGAAAAGTGTTCTTGGGTCACTAACGAGGTTTCATATTTAGGGTTCCGCATAGATGCCTCAGGCATTCATCCAACAGTGGATACAGTAGAACCAATAAAAAATGCACCACCTCCACAAAACATCACACAGTTACAAGCTTATTTAAGTCTCCTAAACTTTTATAGGAAATTTTTGCCTAATGCATCGACTTTCCTTGAACCCCCAAATAAGTTATTACGATCTGGGGAACAGTGGAGATGGGAGAAAACCCAAAAGAAAGAAGTTGAGGCTTCCAAGGACGTACTACTAAAGTCCACTCTCCTAGTGGATTATGATCCTAAACTTCCTCTCATAGTTTCAGCAGATAGCAGTTCTTATGGAATTGGGGCAGTGTTATCTCACCACATTGATGGCGTTGATAGGCCTATCTGTTTTGCTTCTAGAACACTAACTGAGACTGAAAGGCGATATGCACAACTTGAACGTGAAGCCTTAGCCTTAATATTTGCAGTAAAAAAATTTCATTTCTAGCTATGGGGTCATGAATTCAAAGTAATTACTGACATAAGCCTCTTTTAGGTTTATTTTCACCTAATAAAAATATTCCAGTTATGACCTCAGGTAGGATTCAACGATGGGCACTGATTCTACAAGCCTATAAATTTGACTTAGTACATCGGTCAGGCAAACTTCTAGGTACGGCTGATGCGCTAAGTAGGTTGCCTTTAGAAAATCCAAATGAATGTGTATCTATACCTACAGAATGGGTTCACTTGGTGGAGTTTTTGGAATCCACCCCAGTATCTGCAGTACAAATAGAGCAGTGGACAAAATCAGACCCTATTCTGTCTAGGGTCATCCATTACTGCTCAATTGGTTGGCCTACTAAGGTTGAGAGTAAATTACAGCCTTTTTATCAACATCAGTCTGGACTCTCGATTCAAAATGGCTGTCTCTTACGGGGCCACAGAGTGATAATTCCGAAAGAAGGCAGGTCGAATTTAGTGAAGGAACTTCACGCTGAACACATGGGTGCAACAAAAATGAAAGAGCTGGCGAGAACTTATTTCTGGTGGCCCGGTTTAGATGGAGAACTCGAATCATTGGTTCGTTCCTGTCAAAGCTGTCCAGAGAACAGAGATCTTCCAAGGAAAAGTCCACTTCATCCTTGGGAATGGCCTACTATACCTTGGCATAGGATCCATGTTGACTACGCAGGTCCTATAAATAATACCTATTTCCTAGTCATTGTGGGCGCCTACTCTAAGTGGGTGGAAATTTTTCCAACCACTTCCACGACTTCGGGTGTTACTATTCGCTTACTCCGTTCGTGTTTCGCTCGATGGGGTTTACCCGTAGTCCTGGATTTTGACAATGGTACTTGTTTTACCAGTGAGGAATTTCGTTCTTTTGTCCACCTAAATGGCATTAGACAGGTCCGGTCTAGTGTTTTTCACCTGTCTACTAACGGTCTCGCGGGAAACATGGTCCGTACTTTCAAGTCGGCCTTGCGTCATTCTCGTGGGGAGGAAATGCAAGTGGTGTTGGATAAATTTTTGTTTAAATATCGACCAACACCTCACACAACGACGGGGGTGTCTCCTTCTAAACTTCTGATTGGCCGGGGAATTCGTTCAGTTTTCGATCTGTTACGTCCAAACGAAACGTTACAGCAACGAGTTTTACGCCATCAGGAAAAACAGAAGTTGTACCACGACACGAAAAAAGGGAGTTATAGAAACGCAACCTGATGATCCAGTTATGATTCGCAACTATGGGGCTGGACCAAAATGGGTTCCTGCAACTGTGCAGGAGAGAACGGGCCCTGTTTCCTTCAAGTGCCAACTAGAAGATGGTCGTTCTATTATACGCCATCAGGGCCATATATGGGAACCGGAATTGCAGGATGACCGGAATCTTCCGGAAGAGAGAACCGATCCTCTGGAAAATGGTTCAATTCGCCCGCCTATGCAGGTTGTACTTATTCCTACTACATCAATCCCGCTCCGCAGGTCGTCTAGGGTCTCTAAAGTCACTAAAGGGAAAAATCACAAAAAGAAAGCTGAATGGCAACACGAAGCGATAAACAGAGCAACGCGGGCTGTTCGTTTGGTTTTGGCTGGACTAGAGCATGGTTATTCATATCTGACTAAATCGTTGTTGCTAAGTTTAATTTGGTGATGTTTCTAAGGTGACAAATGGGGTAGAAAGTTGTTAATAATTAATAATAGTGAGGGGTAATATCTATAGCTTCTAAATCAGTAAAGCTAGAGAGTTTAGGTAGACTGCTTTGTGGGACGCAGGAAATCTATGGTAGGCCCTAAAGAATATCTAATTCAACGCACCGATAAGTGCCTTTGTTGTTGTTTAGAAACCTAGTAACTTAGCGGGGTCAGTAACCCCAAGTTATTACAAAATACATCACTACTTAAGTTGCTTACCAACTCCAAATGGATTGCTCTGGTGGTAGCACATGTGAAAAGACATATACAACTTTTGTTAGATTCCCCTTGCTTATACACATAGACTGAACCTGCAAAGTCTACTCCCACTACATCAAATGAGGCAGTATAGACACACCGTTCTCTTGGCAGTGGAGCCACCTTTTCATAATAAGACTTTGCACTCCAACGCTTGCAAACCACACATCTATGCAAGGCCTTTTTTACTACTTATCTAATTTTGGGAATCCAAAACTGTTGTCTGATCTCTATTATCACTTTTCTAACTCCAGCATGTAGCAACTTATGATGCGTATTCAGGATCAAAAGTTCTACAAAGTGCGCCCAGAAGGTAGCAAAATTGGCTGTCTTTTCTCCTCTGGAAGCCCAGAAAACTGTAGTCTACCTCCTACTCTCAATAAATCCTGATCCAAAAACACATCCAAATCCTTGAGAGCAGAATGTGTTGATAGAATATGTAATGGACTACTAGTGAGCAATTTTCTCTCTTCATTAAATTTTTCCTTCTGCATATATACCACCCAGTATTGCCTGGCTTACTGAGTCTCCTTACTGTTCAGAATTCCTTCTCTTGTTTCTCCCTTAATGTTGTCTGTAAATCTATATACCCATGCTGTCACTCTTAACAACCTTTTCAGACTGCTAATGTCCTCAAGCCTCAATATGGGGTCCTGCTGCATAACTTGACAACTGTTCACAGTGCATTTTCTCATCTCACTCACCCATTCTTCTTCAGCCTGGCATTCTCCTACAATAGGCTGATTAGAAGGCCAATTTTCACTTCCAAGTTTTAGCCACTCTGGCCCATTCCACCACAAACTTGACTGTGCAAGATCGTTCACTGAAATTCCTCGTGTTAGTAAATCAGCTGGGTTTTGGGCGCCTGGACAATGCTTCCATTGCTTTGGATCTGTGTGTGCTTGAATTTCCTCCACCCTATTGGCAGAGCTGGGCAATAAATACATTGAATGTATTTAAATACTAAATACTAAATACATGGGAGAAATGTATTTAAATACTAAATACTAAATACATTTTACGAATGTATTTAGATACTAAATACAAAATACATCAATTGTATTTAAATATATTTGTAAATACATTTAAATTGTTATCTGCAGATATATCACTGTTTGATTCACCGGATTTGCTTGTTGAAGCCATGACACGCACACGATAAAGAAATCAACCGCTTTCGACTAAGAATGGCACACAAACTGATTGAACTGACACGTTGAAACATGAACCATGCTGTACTACACTGTCGACGCGTCGTACTGTGCTAGTACAGAACGTGTATTAAACCAGTAAAAGTATTTACATTTTATATTTGAGTATTTAAATACATTGTATTTAAATACTCATTAAAGTATTTAAATACTATATTTAAATACATGAAAAACAATGTATTTATAAATACAGTTCTAAATACACAAATGTATTTAAATACGTATTTAAATACAAATGTATTTAAATACTGCCCAGCTCTGCCTATTGGCAACAAATGGTTTCCATTTCCTTGCCTGGCTTCTTAACCAGTGCCAAATTATAATGGAGTCTGTCCAATAATAGCTTGGAATTTCATAAAGACCCAAAGAGTTTTGCACTGTAACTGCAAGCCGACTAGCAATGACTGCACCCATTAATTCCAACCTTCGAATAGAAAGCCTTTTCAAAGGTGCTACTCTGCTCTTTGCAGCAACCAACCTGCACCTTACTTCCTCCTTGAATGTGCCTTTTATATAAATACAAGTTGCATAGGCTTCCTCACTTGCATCACAAAAGATGTGCAGCTCCAAATTATCTGGACTATTGTTCAACTTTCCAAAGTACCATCTTGGGATTTCAATGTCTCCAAGATGTGCCAATTCTTTGAACCAATATTTCCACTTCACCACCATATAATCGGGTAACTCCTGTTCCCAACCAAGTCCAATTTTCCAGAGGCTCTGAAACCAAATTTTTTACTTTATCACAAATGGAGCCAGGAATCCAAGAGGACCAAAGACCTTCGAAGCCAAACTAAGAGCTGTACGTTTTGTCCACCTAGTCTCATTCTCAGCCAGCTCTACTAAAGATTTCCCATTGAACGTAAACAAATCCTCTCCTTGCTGCCAAACAATGCCTAGCACCTTTGTGTCTATTGCCCACAATTCCTTAATACCAGAATCCTCCATACTTTCTGCTGTATCAGGTCCTACACAGGACTGACTTATAAACTACTGTAACTGAGAATGATTGGTCTGCCATTTTCTAAGCTCCATGCCAGCCTCCCTAATTATAGCTCTAGCCTCCGTGAATATCATTTTAGCCATTTCTGTATTATCCACTGAACACAGCAAATCATCAACGTAAAAAATTTTCCTTGTGTTCAATAGTATTAGGATAGACTTCAGAATTTCTTAAAATGGTACTGCATAGTAGCTGCCAACAGAAATGGACTAGAGCTGAGCCCAAACAACACTGACCTCATTCTATATGCTTGAACCTTGGATTCATTTTCCAACAAGTTTTTCGTATCCACCCACAGATACCTTACTGCATCTCTGTCCTCTGGTTTTAACTTTATTCTCAAAAATGGTTGCTTCACATCTGCAGTCAATGCTACTCTACCAAGCCTGAATCGCAGTAACAAGGAAAATAAATCTGCATTTAAATTTGACCCAGCTTCCAAACAGTCATTCAAGGACACACCACCTTTGTCCTTGGCTGAGCCATCAAAAACTACTCTCAGTTTGGTGGTAGTTTTGTCTCGCCGTACCACTGCATGGTGTGGCAGATAATGTGCCTTCTGGCTCACCAGCTCACCTTGCACCCTTTCAGCATAGCCCTCCTTTACATAGCTTAAGATGGCCTCATTGTATTCATTTAACAACTCCTTATTTTCCCTAAGCCTGTGTAATGAAGTCTCCAATCTCCTATTAGCTAGCTGGAGGTTTGAACTGGGTTTGCAAGAATCCTTCTAAACCCAATACCTTTTTCAAATTGCTCTAAAACATCACTGTTCACTGTACTCGCCTGCTTCTATTTGTCCTTTATGCCAATGGATTTAAGTTCCCAAAAGGCTTTCAAATGCCTTTCCAAACCATGGCTGTTCTCCTCACTCTTAACAAAAAGAGCTTTAACCTCCATTTCATTGCAATAGCTACCATGTAGCATCCAGCTACAAGACTTTGAGATGTGCGGACAATGTTACCAGTGATGAAGTCCCAATAATAGTCCGCTTCAATCAAAAGACTAATATCTTCTGTTCCTTCAAACTTATTATTGCCGAAATTAATTCCTTTAACTTGCAATTCTTGGACACATACCATATTTAAATAAGTAGTGACTGGAACACAAAGTCCCTCAATCTCTACAGCTTGGACGTTGATAGTGGGACCTTATGGTAACAATCCCTTAACTAGAACTTCTTCCTTCTTAACCTTGGTTCGGTTTTGAGCTGAACCCCCAAACCCAGAAATTCTTAAATTTTCCCTCTTAAGTTCTTTAAATTTCAAATTTCTGGAAATTTTAGTCTTAATAAAGCTACAGTGGCTACCACTATCAAATAACACTCTTATAGTAGCTTCTCCATTATTCCCAATTAATAATGCTGCAGCTGTTCGCAATAATCCCCCTTTAATTTTATTCCCTTTCATAGCAGTGGCATGTGCCACTGATGTCTCTACTTCTGAGGTAGGCTACTAGGAGTGTTTTCACACAATAATGGCTGATGCCGGCCATGACATTTTTTGCACAAAATTTTAAACTTACAAAACCTTGCTCTGTGACCTTTCAAAAAACATTTACGTAAAACATGCTGTGGACTTAGTTACCCTGTCCTTTCTCTCCTCAACAGGTAAAGACTCAGTCACCTCACATTTATATGACTTGTGGTTGCCTTTGCAAAATATGCATTCCTTGATTCCCTTTAATTTATTCTCAGAAGATGCATGTAGAGCTGACACTGTACCTGAGCTATTCCTTTTTGTAGAAACTTTGGTGCTGTGCCTGCCTTTGTCCCCTTGTTTAACATCCCACTGTGCGAACTCATTTCCCTCTCGTCTTGCTAATTCTGTGCCTAAAAGGCTTAACATCTGCTGAAGGGGAATGTACACATGTTCTGTAGAGTGTCCCTTGCTTAATTCAAGCAAAATTGAGCTAGGCAGTTTAGACCCCAGTAGAGTGACCAACATTACACCATACCTTTCCATTCCTACACCCAAGTTGTCCAGGGACCTAGTTCTAACTTCAAATTCATCATATAACTGCCGTAACTCATTGACACTATTGGGATTGTTAACAGAAGGTATAGCTAAAAGTTCACGGAGGTGGCTTTTAATTAAGATCTCTGGCTTACCAAACCGTTTTTTTAATATATCCCAAGCCACATTATAATTAGCCTCTGTTAATGCTAATCCTGCTAATCCTATTAGTTTTTGCTGCCTCCCCTTCCAAGAGGGACTGCAAATAATTAAACTTCTCCACCGCACTTAACACTTGACTAGAATGAACTGCTGATTGAAAATTGTCTGCCCATCCTTGCCATTCTTGAATACTCCCAGAAATTGTTTTGAGTACAAGCGTCGGTAATTGAACTGCAGATCTGTTAACCTTAACTTTACAAACACCGTTTGTTGAGGGCTGTGTTTCATTATTACACCTGGTCTCTAACTGTACTGAGCTGCTAAACTCATTTGCTCTGTGGCATGCTTTAATTATGTCATCAATAATCTCTTCAAAGTAAATTATGTCATTTTCTATTTCATCCTCTTCTATAAGAGCCCCAATTTTAACATTTACTCCGCTTAGAGCAACCTTTTTAGTTTCTAATATGGAAAGCTGCGCAGTCACTAAGCTTAAATCCTCTTGCTCTATGGCAGAATCTATAGTGGCAATGACCTTTGTAATTTGACCTTTGTAGGCGCTTCTCCTTTTTCTAAACTTGTTCAATTAGCTGCACTCATCTTCACTGCAAACAACAATTGGGCTCAATGCCAAATAAGCTGAATTGGCAAAAATACTTAACCAAACTGATCAAACTCAAATTTTGCTTTTTTCAAATAAACTGAATTGCTTGGTTGGAGTACTGACCAACCACCAGTATGGAATACCAAATTTTCCACCCAAGTAACTGGCGCACTGAAGTCTGCAACCTTCGCCGACAAACAATAAAGCCAAAATTAACCAAACCGGTAAAAATGTAGGCCCAAAACAACGACAAACTAGCGGCCAAGTTTCATAATTGGGCGACCAAACTTTCTACCCTGGGACCTTAACTCAATAATGCTCAACCCGTCCAGGCCTAACTTGGGCTACAATTTGCACAATCAGAACTTTGCCGAAAAATAGTCACTGACTCAGTCTTGGGCTAGACTCCGGTTCGAAGGACCATGTTATTTTATTTTATTTTTATTGGGTTCAGAATCCCAGCTGAGCCCTGAACGGCCAAGCTCTGAGGGGCCACTTCAACCCACAGCCCAAGTTAAGCTAGACTAAACAAACTTATGGACTTCGAGGTTCTATTAGGTCCTACCTCAGGGTTGTTGACTCGATGTGGGCCTACCTTAGGCCTCAGTTGCATAAAATTAAGATAAAAAACAAAAGGGGCACTATTTATGGTCTTTTCTTTTTTCTAAACCTTGCAACAACAATACAACCTGCACCATTGCACGATACAACAATCTTGTATCTAAGCAACCAAACTGGATTGCAAGAGAGCTCTGTATAAGACCACGCCCTGTAAGTGCCGCATTCAAGAAACGAGTAGAAAGGACGCGCAGTGCCCAAAAAAATGATGCCACAAGAGTGCCCAAACAATGATGCCACAAGAGCCCAAAAATGCTAGCTCTAAATTAAGTTAATTTTTCACTAACCTTACAATTATGAGATGGATATATATACACCTTAACTTAATATATACAAGCAATGCTGCATCAATCAGCTTAGACATCATATCGCCTTGGGACAACAATGGCTCTTCCTCTTCTAGATTTTCTAACAAGGAGAGAACGGGCCCTGTTTCCTTTAAGTGCCAACTAGAAGATGGTCGTTCTGTTAAACGCCATCAGGACCAGATATGGGAACGTGAACTGCAGGATGACCAGTCTTCCGGAAGGGAGATCTGATCCTCCTGCAAATGGTTCAATTCGCCCGCCTATGCAGGTTGCACCTATTCCTACTACATCAACCCCGCTCCGCAGGTCGTCTATGGTCTCTCACCCCCCCTGACAGACTCAAATTGTAGGGGAGGAGTGAGATGACGTGTGTGTGTGTGTATACATATATGTATATAGTCTAAAAGTCACCAAAGAGAAAAGTCACTAAAAGAAAGCTGAATGGCAGCACAAAAAGATAAACAGCGGAACACGGTCTGTTCGTTTATTGGGCTGAACAAAACAGCATGTAAATATTTTTGTATCTAACTAAATCGTTGGTGTTAAGTTTAATTTGATGATGTTTCTAAAGTGGCTAATTTAAGCAAGAAGTTGTCTAATTATTATATCAGTTAGGGGTAATGTCTATTGCTTCTAAATTGGTAAGGTTAGCTATTTAGTAGGTCGTTTGTGGGACGCTAGCACCTATGGTAGACCCTAAAGAAGATCTAAATCAAAGCACCTGTAAGTACCTTTATTGTCTATTTAATTAATAAACCGTTTACATGCCAACGTTCCCATTTTGAGAACATATATTAAAAGTTGTTTATTATTCGTGTATAAGCATATTTTGCAGTAATTATTTGTTTTTATAATTAATGAATGCACATTCTCACACATTTTATTTTATTGATGTCCAATATCAATTTTTAATCGATTTATTTATTGCCAATATACAGTAATTTTTCAAACATTTAGAGGTATATAATGCTTTATAAACTCCTAAGTATTTGCCTTATTACAATAAACAATATTTTTTTTGCAAAATATGCATATTAAATAATACAAATTTCTCCTAAAAAATTTTGTGATAAACTTAAACTTAGTTCCCATCTGGAGGTCTCCAGGTTGGGTCCCTTGCGATGCGTCTCCCTCGTCGGTAATCTCGCCACTGCGCCCCGTCTCTGGCCAGATCTGTTCTCTGGCGCCAGGTTAAACCCGGATTCTCTCTTTCTACCGTCTTGAACCACGTCGTCTTTGGGCGTCCCCGGGGCCTCGATCCCACTATTCTTCCGAACATCAGCCTTCTCGGAAGTCGGTCCTCCCCCATCCTCTCCACATGGCCGTACCATCTCCTCTGCGCATCCACCACTCTGTCCACTATGGTGAATTTAACGCCAGTCAATTCCCTTATATATTCATTTGTTCGTCTGTGGTACCAGCGGATGTTACAAACTCGGCACAGACAATACATTTCCAACGATAATAACTTCTTCTTTTCTTTTAACTTCATCGTCCAGCACTCCGAACTATATAAAACTGTTGGTACCACTATTGCCTGGTATAATCTAATCTTTAGCGCTCTGCTGACATTATCATCTTTCCATATCTTGGTGAGTCTATTCCTCGCCACATACCCCAGTTTAATTCTCTCTTGCACCGCTTTAAAGTCACCTTTATTTTGCGTGAACCACACTCCTGAATATTTAAACCTCTCTGCCTGCTCTATTATTCCCGACGCCAATGCCACCGCCATCCGTTCTCTCGTCCTTCCTATCTTCAATGTCTTGGTTTTATTTAAATTTATCTCTAGCCCGTATTTTATGCATGCTTCTTCCACCCTAGTAGTAATTTCTTGTATTTCTTCCGCCGTCTCTGCTACCAGTACCATATCGTCTGCATATCTTAGATTGCTTATGTATTCTCCTCCGATTTTCACTCCTCCTTCGTAGTCACCGAGCGCCTCCCTCATCACCATCTCTAGGAACAGATTGCAAAGATGGGGTGACAACGGGTATCCCTGTATCACTCCTTGGTTAGTTCTGAAGTCATCAGTTGTCATTTTTCCCTTCCTCACTCTTGCTCTAGTATTCTCATCCAATCTTTTTATCAAATTAACAATATTTTCCTCAAGCCAAAACGCATCAGAACCTGGTACAATATCCTTCTCCACACCGAGTCAAAGGCTTGTCGAAAAGCTATAAAACCACAGTATACCGCTTTGCCATATTCCCACATTTTCTCTGTCAGTTGGCATAGATTAAATATTTGATCAGCTGTGCCCCTGCCTGGTATAAATCCTACCTATTCCTCTCCTAACAAAATTTCTTCCTTTTGTTGCATTCTCCTCTGGATAATCTTCACCAGTATCTTCTAGGCGTGTGGTAGCAGACTCATTGGTCTGTAATTACCACACATTGCTTTATTCCCTTTCTTATGTACTATTACACTGTTTATCCAGTCTTCCGGTAAGTTTCCACCATCTAGAATTCGCTGGTTTAAGCTATTCAGCCAGGTAGTTATTTTATCTCCTGCTTTCAGCAACTCTGCCGTCACGCTATCAATTCTTGAGGCCTTTCCATTTGGTAGGGAGGCCAGTTGCTGCTCCATTTCTTCTATTAGCATGTGAGGCGTAGTCTCTCTTCCGTTTTCCACCTGTAATTCCGGGTATTCTCTTTCCTCTACCATAGGGTTTTTCCCCTGTAAAACTCCCTTGTAATGCTCTCTCCAAATCCGCTTTGTTGCCTCCCCCAAGCTTGTTTTCTGACCTCTCTCATCTTTCACTATATTATTTTCTGTGTTCCATTTCTGTGTTATTTCTTTCACTGTTTTATACATTATGTGTGGGTTTCTAGTTCTTTAACTATTTTCACACCTCTCGCATAAACTTTATCCAACTTATCTTTACTTCTTTACATGCATTCTCCACTTCTCTACATCTCTGTCTATACCTCTGTAAATTCTCTGCAGTGGGAGCAGCGTTTTTTGCTTTTTTCGCTTCTCTCCTTCTATCACACTTTTGTAACACTTCCTCTGTCATCCAATGTTGTCTCCTTCTTCTCTTTATCCCCAGTACTCTTTCAGCCTCCTCTCTAATTACTTCTCTGCCAGCACTCCAGATCTCATCTGTGTTTCCTTCCATCCTCAGTAGAGGTTCAAATCTGCCACCAATTCTCGTTTCAAATTCCTCTTTTACCTCTTGGTTCTTCAATCGGTTGGTATTGTAACGTATACTAATTGTCGGTGTCGCATTTGTTTTCTAAATTTCACCCTGATCTTTGACAGGATCAGTTCATGTGACATTGCGAAGTCTGCACTTTTCATTACTTTTGTGTTACATACCGAAGACAACCATCGATTTCTTATCAATATGTAATCAATACAGTTTCTATTAGTCTGGTTTGGGTGGTTCCAAGTACAGTATATCTGTGTGCCTCTCTATGACAAAATTTTGTGTTTGTTACAAATAGTTGTTTCCCGGCAGAATTCCAACATTCTCTCTCCTCGCTCATTCCTCTCGCCCACTCCAAATCTCCCCATCACATCTTCCAATCTTCTGTTGTCTGCTCCTACTGTATCTTGCAGTTAAAGTCGTCTCCCATTATTACAAGTATGTCTGTGTCCTTTGTGTTGTCGATTTCCTCTCATAGTTGCTCATAGAATGTGTCCAGTTCTTCCTCTGGATGTCTTGCATCGGGTGCATAAACTTCGATGATTTTAGCATCTTTGTGATGACCTTTAAATCCAATTGATAGTAATCGTGACGATATAGGTTTATGTTCGATATAAGATCTCTGTGCCTCCTTATTCAACATGATAGCTACTCCTTCCCTATGTATTTCATCCTCTCTACCAGAGTACAGCACTCGCACTCCATCCACTGTAAGCTCACCCTTTCCTAGCCAGTGGGTCTCGGCCACACCAAGTATATTCCATTTGAAACGGTTTATCTCGTGTAGCGAGCATTTCAATCTTCCTACCTGGTACCATGTTGTCACATTCACTGTGCCAGTTATAGTACATTTTTTCTTTTTCATTGAATATGATCTCATTAATATATATATATATATATATATATATATATATATTATATATATATATATATGTTGTGTGTGTGTGGTGTGTGTGTGTGCGCGCGTGCACGCGCGTCATTGTGTGTTGAAGACGCTCTCTCTGTTGCATATATATGTACATCATATATTTTATTTTTTCAGGTCGACGGGTTCAGTGACTCCCTTCCGATTTCTTTACAGTGCGACTGAATATGTGGAAAACATAAGAACCGAGGGAGTAACTGTTAGAAAATCTAAAAGAGGACGAGCCATTGTCCCAAGGCGATATGATGACTAAGCTGATTGATGCAGCATTGCTTGTATATATTAAGTTAAATTGTATATATATCTATCCAGAGCTGGGCAGTATTTAAATACATTTGTATTTAAATACGTATTTAAATACATTTGTGTATTTAGAACTGTATTTATAAATACATTGTTTTTCATGTATTTAAATACAGTATTTAAATACTTTAATGAGTATTTAAATACAATGTATTTAAATACTCAAAATATAAAAATGTAAATACTTTTACTGGTTTAATACACGTTCTGTACTAGCACAGTACGACGCGTCGACAGTGTAGTACAGCATGGTTCATGTTTCAACGTGTCAGTTCAATCCGTTGTGTGCCACTCTTAGTCGAAAGCGGTTGATTTCTTTATCGTGTGCGTGTCATGGCTTAGTGAATTAGTGAATGCATATGTTAAAATTTGTATGTATTTAAAATGTATTTACAAATGTATTTAAATACAATTGATGTATTTTGTATTTAGTATCTAAATACATTCGTAAAATGTATTTAGTATTTAGTATTTAAATACATTTCTCCCATGTATTTAGTATTTAGTATTTAAATACATTCAATGTATTTATTGCCCAGCTCTGTATCTATCTCATAATTGTAAGGTTGTGAAAAATTCACTTAATTTAGAGCTAGCATTTTTGGGCTCTTGTGGCATCATTTTTTTGGGGAACTGGCGCGTCCTTCCTACTCGTTTGTTGAATGTGGCACTTACAAGGTGTGGTCTTATAGAGAGCTCTCTTGCAATCCAATTTGGTTGTTTAGATACAAAATTGTTGTATCGTGCAATGGTGCAGGTTGTGTTGTTGTTGCAAGGTTTAGAAAGACGACCATAAATAGTGCCCCTTTTGTTTTTTTATCTTAATTTTATGCAACTGAGGCCTAAGGTAAGCCCACATCGAGTCAGCAAACCTGAGATAGGACCTAATAGGAACTGATGGGTGCAGTCGTTGCTAGTCGGCTTGCAGTTACAGTGCAAAACTCTTTGGGCCTTTATGAAATTCCAAGCTATTATTGAACATACTCCATTATAGTTTGGCACTGGTTAAGAAGCCAGGCAAGGTAATTGAAGCCATTTGTTGCCAATAGGGTGGAGGAAGTTGAAGCACACACAGATCCAAAGCAATGGAAGCATTGTCCAGGCACCCAAAACCCAGCTGATTTACCAACACGAGGAATTTCAGTGAAAGATCTTGCACAGTCAAGTTTGTGGTGGAATGGGCCAGAGTGGCTAAAACTTGGAAGTGAAAATTAGTCTTCTAATCAGCCTATTGTATGAGAATGCCAGGCTAAAGAAGAATAGGTGAGTGAGATGAGAAAATGCACTGTGAACAGTTGTCAAGTTATGCAGCAGGACTCCACATTGAGGCTTGAGAACATTAGCAGTCTGAAAAGGTTGTTAAGAGTGACAGCATGGGTATATAAATTTACTGTACAGACAACATTAAGGGAGAAACAAGAAGGGAAGGAATTCTGAACAGTAAGGAGATTCAGTAAGCCAGGCAATACTGGGTGGTATATGTGCAGAAGGAAAAATTTAATGAAGAGAGAAAATTGCTCACCAGTAGTCCATTACAGATTCTACCAACACATTCTGCTCTTAAGGGTTTGGATGTGTTTTTGGATCAGGATTTATTGAGAGTAGGAGGTAGACTACAGTTTTCTGGGCTTCCAGAGGAGAAAAGATATCCAATTTTGCTACCTTCTGGGGGCACTTTGTAGAACTTTTGATCCTGGATACGCATTATACAGTAAGTTGTTGCATGCTGGAGTTAGAGAAGTGATAATAGAGATCAGACAACGGTTTTGGATTCCCAAAATTAGACAAGTAGTAAAAAAGGCCTTGCATAGATGTGTGGTTTGCAAGCGTTGGAGTGCAAAGCCTTATCATGAAAAGGTGGCTCCACTTCCAAGAGAACGGTGTGTCTATACTGCCTCATTTGATGTAGTGGGAGTAGACTTTGCAGGTCCAATGTATGTGTATGAGCAAGGGGAGTCTAACAAAGGTTACATATATCTTTTCACATGTGCTACCACCAGAGTAATCCATTTGGAGTTGGTAAGCAACTTAAGTAGTGATGTATTTCTTTTGACCTTTAAAAGGTTTGAGAACAGAAGGGGTTTCCCAAATAAAATCATATCGGATAATGCAAAAACCTTCAAAAGGGCTGCAAAGGAACTCCAAGAGTTTGGTCCTTGCTAAAAGAAGAGGGATTCCAATCCTACTTTTCACACCATGGGGTACAGGGGGAGTTTATTGTTGAGAGAGCACCATGGTGGGGAGGATTTTGGGAAAGGCTAGTGAGAAGTGTAAAGTGTCCATTAAAGAAACTTTTAGCTAATGTTCAGTTGAGCAAAGAAGAAATCTGCACTGTTTTGTGTGAAGTAGAAGCAATGGTGAACAGTAGGCCTATCACCTTTGTTTATAACAGTAGCCATTGACACCAAATCATTTTCTTTGTGGTAAACGATTAACATGAAGCCCAGTTTGCCAGAAAACTTACAGCCTATCCAGAGCGTCCTTTCTACTCGTTTGTTGAATGCGGCACTTACAGGGCGTGGTCTTATAGAGAGCTCTCTTGCAATTCAGTTTGGTTATTTAGATACAAGATTGTTGCATCGTGCAGTGGTGCAGGTTGTGTTGTTGTTGCAAGGTTTAGAAAGAAGACCATAAATAGTGCCCCTTTTGTTTTTTTATCTTAATTTTATGCAACTGAGGCCTAAGGTAGGCCCACATCGAGTCAGCAACCATGAGGTAGGACCTAATAGGACCTCCAAGTCCGTAAGTTTTAATCTAGCTTAACTTGGGCTGTAGGTCGAAGTGGCCCTTCAGAGCTTGGCTGTTCAAGGCTCACCTGGGATTCTGAACCTAATAAAATAAAAAATAACAGTAACTATTATAATATTTTTTATTTTTATTGGGTTCAGAATCCCAGCTGAGCCGTAAACGGCCAAGCTCTGAAGGGCCACACAGCCCAAGTTAAGCTAGACTAAAACTTACGGGCTTGGAGGGCCTATTAGGTCCTACTTCAGGGTTGCTGACTCGATGTGGGCCTACCTTAGGCCTCAGTTGAATAAAATTAAAATAAAAACAAACGGGGCACTATTTATGGTCTTTTTCCTAAACCTTGCAACAACACACAACCTGCACCATTGCATTGCATAGTAGCTGCCAACAAAAATGGACTAGAGCTGAGGCCAAACAACACTGACTTCATTCTATATGCTTGAACCTTTGGTTCATTTTCCAACAAGTCTTTCGTATCCACCCACAGACACCTTACTGCATTAGGGTGTGTCAATTTTGGGGTGAAATGACTAAATTGAAAATCATGTGATTTGGTAGCAATTTAATGTAATCATTTGGCATACAAAATAATATCCTTGCTTCTAAAACAATAAAAAAATAACTCCTACCTACATCAATTTTAATTCAAAAATTCCATTTTTCCGTAAATTCGTAACAAAATAACAAATGTGCGCAAACATCCTATCAACATTTAAAGTGGCAATAAGATATCATTCAGAGTCTTTATTTGAAAGTAACCAATGCAGTCATGTCCTTTTTGCTGCGATTCCTTGACATCAGCATTCGGCTTGCTACTTGCGCTTTGATGTAGCCTTCTCACCTCTCGTGACTGTAAACTTGACTAGCTGCTTCTGTGACCATTTTCACACATCTCTCCACACTGAGTGTGAGAAGGCCACTTTGGCACTTGCATTGGGGCCTCTTTAAGTTGTGTTAAATCTTTGTTTGTTATACATGTTGTCAGTGGTGGCTCCAAAACTTCCGAACTCAAGTTAACTAATTTTGACAATTTCGTGGCATTGACGTTTATCGGAGGTACCTTCCTTGTCTGAACAGAGCAGTCTCCCAGCTGGTCATCATCTAGTGATGTTCCTCTAAGCTTCTTAAATCGGACGTAGTACGCGTAACATGTTTATTTAAAGAAGGCATGTTTATTTAAAGAAGGTGCTGAAAGTTGCGACCGGTAGCATCAATGCATGCCCGACAGCGTCGAAGCATTGACCGACCGACGTACACGTCGAAAGATTCCCGGCATTTCGGGAACAGTTCCAGCGGCGACAGCAATTCTTGCTACGGTCTTCTGAGTAAATGGGAGTCTCGTACACGAGGTTCTTCATGTGTCCCCACAGGAAGAAATCGAGGCATGTTAAATCGGGCGATCTCGGTGGCCAGGCTACGGGCCCAACCCGGCCTATCCATCGGTCCCCAAAAGTGGCGTTCAGATAATCCCGCACATCGTTGCTGGAGTGTGCTGGGGCCCCGTCGTGTTGAAACCACATTCATCTACGAATAGCCACGGGAACATCTTCCAGCAGTTCCGGCAACGTTTCTTCAAGAAATATCCGATAAACCCGCCCGTCGAGTCGGGCAGGCAGCAGGTACGGCCCAATCAACTTGCCATGGACGATACCCGCCCAAACAGTGACGGCGAACCGTTCTTGATGAGCATGCACCCGTATAGCATGTGGATTTGCGTGCGCCCACACGTGTGAAACAGGCCTCATCTGAGAACAGCACATAAGCCGGAAAATTAGGCTGCACCGCTGTCTGCTGCAGAAACCAGCGTGCGAATTCCACACGAAGAGGGTAATCCCGAGGTTGTAATGCCTGGACTCTCTGACGATGAAACGGATGTAACTGCTGCTCGTGCAATACTCTCCAGACCAGGTCGTGGTTCACACCGAGGATACGTGCAACACCTCGCGTGCTTGCGCTTGGATTGTCCTCAAATCGCCGTAGGATTTCTTCTTCCATGTCAGGAGTGCGCACGTTTCTCTCCCGACCAGTGTCATGCATGTTTGCATGGAATGTTCGTTTCTCGCAGTCGCCGATGCAAATGCGCAAAGGTTTGGTGGTTTGGCACACGTCTGTTTGGGAAGCGCTGTCGGTACAACCTCACAGCAGCTCTTCCGTTTCCATTGGCAGCTCCATACACCATATGCATGTCAGCCATCTCAGCAGTCGTGAAGCGCTCCATGTTACGCGTACTACGTCCGATTTAAGAATGCCCGCGGCAAGCGCGAGTCTAGCCCACTTCACCTTTTAGCCAATTGCAGCGGCGCCCTCTCGCGCCGAATGGTGACGTCAGCGGACATACACTTATAGACGAAAAGGGTTTGTCTTGGTGTTGCCTATCCCCCATTAAAATTTGTACAGAAAGTTTTCAAACACCCTGTATAACATACTGCACCCTTGTTTGGGGAAACTCCGCTAACAACACATTAAATGGTATCTTTGTCATCCAAAAACGAGCAATAAGGTTATTATCTGATGCTGATTTCCTTGATCACTCTAGTGCATTATTTAAAGAGCTGAACCTACTAAAGCTCAACGATATAACCAAACTAGCACATTTTATTTTTATTTACAAGTGTAAGAACAAATCATTAATTTGCAATGGGTAAATAGATATTTTGTAACTCATCAAGAAATCCACTCGTATCAGACCAGAAATAGATCAAAGCTTGTTATACCTCAATTTAGATTGTCTTCATCTCAAAAACTACCCATTTTCATTGGATTGAAACTATGGAATGACTTGCATGCCGATATAAAAAATATTGTGAATGTAAATTTGTTTAAAACCAAGTTGAAATCCCGATTAATAATGGCATACTAACAAAAATCTAGGATCAATGTCCACTAATATTGTTTAATATTGTAATACATGTTTTAACTATTAATAATACTTATTTACATATTTATTTATTTATTATTAATTTATAACAACTAGCTGCTTATTTTTAATAAGAGCCCAGTAAAGCCTAAAGCTTAAGGGCCAAATTAAATAAAATAAATAGTCGGAAAAAATTATCCTCAAAAGGGCTTGCTTCACATCTGCAGTCAATGCTACTCTACGAAACCTGAATCTCAGTCACAAGGAAAATAAATCTGCATTTAAATTTAGTCCAGCATCCAAACGGTCATTCAAGGCCACACCACCTTTGTCCTTGGCTGAGACATCAAAAACTACTCTCAGTTTGGTGGTAGTTTTGTCTCGCCGTACCACTGCATGGTGTGGCAGATAATGTGCCTCCTGGCTCACCAGCTCGCCTTGCACCCTTTCAGCATAGCCCTCCTTTACATAGCTTAGGATGGCCTCATTGTATTCATTTAACAACTCCTCATTTTTTCTTAGCCTGTGCAATGAAGTCTCCAACCTCCTATTAGCTAGCTGAAGGTTTGGACTGCGTTTGCAAGAATCCTTCTAAGGGAGACCAACTTCATAGCAACCATCTCTAAACGCAATCCCTTTTTCAAATTGCTCTAAAACATCACTGTTCACTGTACTTGCCTGCTTCTCCTGTTTGTCCTTTATGCCAATGGATTCAAGTTCCCAAAAGGCTTTCAAATGCCTTTCCAAACCTTGGCTGTTCTCTTCAATCTTAATAAAAATAGCTTTAACCTCCATTTCATTGCAATAGCTACCATGTAGCATTAGGGTGTGTCAATTTTGGGGTGAAATGACTAAATTGAAAATCATGTGATTTGGTAGCAATTTAATGTAATCATTTGGCATACAAAATAATATCCTTACTTCAAAAACAATAAAAAATAACTCCTACCTACATCAATTTTAATTCAAAAATTCCATTTTTCCGTAAATTCGTAACAAAATAACAAATGTGCGCAAACATCCTATCAACATTTAAAGTGGCAATAAGATATCATTCAGAGTCTTTATTTGAAAGTAACCAATGCAGTCATGTCCATTTTGCTGCGGTTCCTTGACATCAGCATTCGGCTTGCTACTTGCGCTTTGATATAGCCTTCTCGCCTCTCGTGACTGTAAACTTGACTAGCTGCTTCTGTGACCATTTTCACACATCTCTCCACACTCTGAGTGTGAGAAGGCCACTTTGGCACTTGCATTGGGGCCTCTTTAAGTTGTGTTAAATCTTTGTTTGTTATACATGTTGTCAGTGGTGGCTCCAAAACTTCCGAACTCAAGTTAACTAATTTTGACAATTTCGTGGCATTGACGTTTATCGGAGGTACCTTCCTTGTCTGAACAGAGCAGTCTCCCAGCTGGTCATCATCTAGTGATGTTCGTCTAAGCTTTAGAATGATTTCCACAGCCTCAGTTCGCTCTTTGGTACATTGGCTGCAGAATATTGCTTGCAAAACTGCCTCTGGCCTAGCATACCAAGCGGACCTTCTCACCACAGGTAACACGCTGTCCACCACTACTTTCCTTTGGGTTCTCAGTAGCTGTAATTGAAACAAGATGTGGTTGGGCCCAGGGGTGTGGAGTCGGTGATAAAATTTGCCGACTCCAACTCCGACTCCAAAAATTTTAACATTCCGACTCCGACTCCAGAAATCTGACTTGCATAATTACGACTCCGACTCCGATGGAATGTTAAGGCCAAGTTGATTACGATTAGCTTTATTAGGCCAATGGAGATTCATAAACAAGGCATTTCGTCACCACCACATGACTCATCAGGTTACTTCGTGGCTGTAACTATGCCTTAATGGCTTTTTTTCTCTTTATTCAAAAATTACAATAAATCCCAAAATACAAACTGATTGAAGCTTAAACAAAATAAGATTATTATTGGTTTAGCAAATTAATAAGATGTTTTTGTATTATTTTAAACATCCGTAACAAAATGTACTAACCTAAATTGAATTTTTAAATTTCCTTATTAATTATGTTAATTAATTAATTATAATCCTTATTAATTATAAGCAACTATATTTATATATTATTTATATTTATATATTTATATATTATATATTATATATTATTTATATATTATATTATATATTAAAACATTAGGTTAAATCTATTTTATTCATAAAATTGAGCTAGGCCTAGGCCTAGGCTGCTATGGTTATAGTTGAAGGATTTGCACCGACTCCGACTCCGACTCCACAGTCCTGGTTGGGCCCCTCCATCCACATTGGATTAAGTTTTACATTGAACCAGTGAGGAAGATAAAAACCCAATAATAAATTCAACAATCAACATCAAATTCTGTAGCATTTTGCCCTTCAGTGCATGTTTGGAAACCCAAATCCTGCAGAAACGAATCGCTGTAGTTAACCAACGAATGTGACTTACGGGTTCAATCTCCAGGAGAGCCAGATTTTGAGGCAACTCTCCTGATCTGATTGCTTGAACAATACGATAAGCGTAAGATTGATCCGTGCTGAGGTTTTTGATAACTTCTTCAGACAACACTGGAAGGGGAGGGCCTACTTCGACCCTTGGAAATTTTGTATTTATTTCTAATTCCGTTGCTTCATCTAGCATGTTGCCAAGGGGGCCTCACCACTTGTTGTTGCTCTTTGTAGGACCATCAAGTTCCTGGATGAGACGACGAAGAGGTAGTTCCCCTGTGTGCAAATCACATACAATCCAAACAAGCCTTCTTCCAAATTTTTTCTCTAAATGCGTCATAACACCGCCCTGCCATCCAGTGTTCACCGCAGTTGAGTCTCCACCAACGGCCTGCAGTGAACTGTCAAGTCTTTCTTGAAGCCAACATATTATTTGATCAGCAATTGCCTCTGCATGTTTCTTGCCTTCTACTTCTGCTTCAGGAACAAAGTGAAACAAATAGCGGCCACCAGGTTCGGAACACACAGAGTAGTGTTCTTCTTTGATGAGACCGGGAAACTTTCTGTCCATTCCCTCTACCTCTAGAGGGAATGCTGATCAAATATTTCCTTCATTATTTTTCTTGTGCTCTTCTTATCTTATTATGATCTATCACTAAGGATGTATCCTCTCGGCTGATGAGGCCTGCATCTATCCAAGCGGCAGTGGCAATCTCTGCAGTCTCTCGTAGCCCCGTATGGTGGCGAATACTGGCAAGGGCAATGTTTGAGATGTCTTTAGTGTTGTATTTCATTCTCTTCGGCGAAGGTTCAGATGGCATTTTGGAGCTATTATCTGATGTTGCTTCTTTCTGATCATCTGAAGAGCTTTCAAAGAAGTGAGAAACCTCTTGATAGAGCTCTTCATCTCTTTGGGTGGCTTCTTCACTCTTCTTTTTCTTCCTTTCTTCCCTCTCTCGGATTTTCTCTTTTTTCTTAGCAATAACAATCTGTTTTTTGGTTTCTGAATAATCTGCCGAACCAATCTGCATACTTCCTTGGCCTCCTGCCTTTGTTCTCTGCGCCTTTATGAAAGCCAGCTCCAAAACAGGGATCTTCTTCTCACGAGGACAGCGACAATCAATGTGAGGGTGAGGTTCTCTTCTGCATGAGGGAGAACAATTGGCTTCAGAACACAACTCTATGGGACACTGGCAGTTAAAAATGTCAAGAGTATCAAGTGTGTGCAGAAATTTATTTTTCTTTGCTAGGTTTCCTTTACCAAGTGATGTCTCAACTGCTTTGTGCCACAGCTTTGTTAATTTTAGCTCAATAGTTCTATACTGATTGAGTACAGGTGGTTTGAATAACACATTAGTTTTTTTCCACTGATGCAGAAGAGGGGGAATCATGTCCCTTATGAGCTCTTTCTCTGTGTAGTTCCTTCTATCCTTTGTATTTTGTTCACGAAGGAGTAACCCTAGTCTCAGCATGTCTCGCACTGTTGGTAGTTCTGATACTGAAGCTCCTTGCCTGTACCGACTAACAGGCTCAAGTGGCATGACGACTGACCTCTTGTCTTCAATTTTGGCATCTTAGGAATATCTGAAAAGAAAGAAAAACATTTAAGTACAGTATTTTATATCAATTACGATGTTTCAAAGTTTAGTCATTCGATGTTCTAAAATTCACTAAAAAAATATTTCATGGGATTACAACATAATTAGACAGAAAAATATGATAATAATAAATAATTGTAATAAGCAATAATCCATACTTACAGTTAAACTGTAGTATTCGTCTAGTAGAATAACTATGAAGTAGATACAAGAGCAATAACAGCAAACCACCGTCTATGACATCTAAGAGGCAACTGAGGACTGAGAGTGAGGGACAGTTCTATTCATGTTGTGACTTGTACATTGTACAACAACTATATGACCTTGAAAACACTCCATATGCGATCAGTGGGATAATTCTGTGACAGATGAATAGTTAATCAATTTATGTCCTATTATTGAGTAAAAGAGTCAATTTCTGAATTTTAAGGTAAAATTGATGTAGGTAAAGGTTATTTTATTTCATTTTGGTTGGCCAATTTCAAGTTT